>PVJC01003286.1:0-61339 GCA_004026665.1 Murina feae
ACAAAAGGCACCTGGCAGACTGGGGCCATCATTGGACATCCACTGAGGGGTCCCAGACTGTGAGAGGGCACATGCCGGACTGAGGGACTCCCTCCACCCCGAGTGCACCAATTTTTGTGCACCAGGCCCCTAGTATTTAATAATGAGGAAAGAACTATTTTTAAAATTGACACATAATTTACATACCATAAAACCTACCCTTTTCTGGAGATTCAGCAGTTTCTAGTGTATTCACCAAGTTGTGCAACTATTACCACTTTCTAATTCCAGAACCTTTTCATCACCCCCAGAAGAAACCCTGTATCCATTGGCACCCACTCCCATTCCTCCCGTCTCCCAGCAGCCACTCATCTACTTTCTGTCTTGATGGATTTACTTCTTTTAGAATTCTCATAAACAGAATCATAAAGTATGTGGCCTTCACGTCTGGTGTCTTTTACTTACAATGTTCTCAAGACTCATCCATGTTATAGCATGAATCAGTACTTTGTTGTTTTTTTATGGCTGAATAATATTTCACTGTATGGATATACCACCTTTTTGCTTATCCATTCATCACTGAACAGATATTTGGGGCTGTTTCCATTTTGCTATTATGAGTAATACTGCTATGAAATAAATGTATAAGCTTTTGTATAGACATATGTTTCAGTTCTCTTGGGTATATACCTAAGAGTAGGTTTGTTAAGTCACATGGTAACTTGATGTTTACTTTTTTGAAGAACCACCAAATTGTTTTCTAAAGAATGTGCACCATTACATATTCCCACCAGCGATGTGCTACTCTACAGAATGAAGGTGCCAAGCAAACACCTTGTCTTTTCCAGGACGTTGGAAAAGACAGTGCCCAGAGGAACAGCCATACCAGTGGTTCCAGGTGTTCTGCATACTACTCAAGTCTTTCACCCTCACATCTGGAGAGCTCTTTGGAGTGCAGTGTGTTCACACACGTGATCTCTGCTTGGAGCAGGAATTCTACTCCTGCTTCTATTAATAATGGTTTAATGTTTTCCCTTCTTTCAGTAATTGTTTCATTTGTATTCTCTCAAATAAGTACAATCACAACAGTTACTTAGAAATGATCTTATACTTGAATGATTCCACTCTCACTGCCAATCCTTTCCTACACTGACTTGCCCATTCATGGTCTTTTACTTCATCTTTCAGTGGCCAGACAAGCCTGTTGGTGATTTTTTTCTCAGGAATGGTGCATGGCTGTAGCTAAAGCTACACACAAGCTATGTTCTTGCATGACTGAATGAATCTTTACTGTCACATGTGAACTAAACCTTGGCTGAATATGAAATTATTGGGTCACAAGCCTCTTCCCTCAAAATTCAATGGGTACTGCTCCACAGCCTCTGGAACCTACTGAAGACAAGTCGAAGCCCAGCCTAGTCTCTTTTTCCCCTTTGACTTCGTTTCCTTTTGCCTAGATGCTTATGTATCCTCTCTTCAGTCTCAAAATTTAAAAATTTCTTCACTTGGGTATTATTTGAAGTGTTACCTCGTTTGCTACTTTTGCCTGATTCATGATGAGCCCTTCAGGTCCCCTTCAGTTCAGGAAAATTGAGGATTACTTCTATTCCATTTGTTCTGATCTCCGATTTGGTCCATCATCCACATCTGGGGTTTCCTGTTGCCTTCTTGACCCTTCAAGAGATGGGCAGTGGATCCTCCTGACTCCTTGACTCTCTGTAGTGCTGGCTAATTGCAGATGCTGGCATTGTGTGATTTATTTCCTTTTGTTCTTTAAGTCTCAAGCTCCTTTTTCATCTCAGTGTGCTGACTCATCATCTCATCTTTCAGAGCATCTATAACTTCTCTGAGAGAACAAAGATGATGATATTTGAAATGTATTTCAGTCTCATGAGTAAAGAGTTGGAAACTTTTTTCCAAAGCCTGCTCTTCCTCTAGTTCTTGCATGCCTTGTTTATTTCCCTTTATGCTGCTTATTTTCTTAGTAGGTCCTTGCGAATGTTAGTGTTTCTATTTGTTCATTCTTGAGTGAACACAGATATTTACCCAAAAACAGTGTAGACGGATTCCCTTCAGTTTCCTCTATATGCCCTGATGGATTCAAGTCTTCCTGGACAGGCCAGAAGCTAAGGTCCAGAACCACATCTATCACCCATCAACTCTGACCACTCTTTAGTCAACATCTTCATTTCTCTTGCTTCGGTTTCCTTGTATATAAAACAGGAAAGTTGAGCTAATCTTTAAACATCCTTCAGTTCTACTTTTTTATACTCTTATATATCATAGTAGAGAGGCCTGATGCACAAAATTTGTGCAAGGGCCTTGGCCCCATCCCCTGCTGGGGCTTTGTCTGGAAGGAAGGACATCTGGAAGGATGTCTGATCTAATTAGCATATTGCCCTTTTATTATTACAGATAGATTTAAAGTTTCATTAGTCTGGAATTAGTTGTCAAGAATTTTGTTATATATATATATATATATATATATATATATATATATATACACACACACACACACACACACACACACACAAATACCCTATTTCTTAAGGCTTACTGTACTTTATTTCAAATTAGGTAAACCACAAGCATTAAGCTCAAGAAATAACTTCATTTGATTATATAGAAAAAGAAAGAGAGTTATAAACCATTTACCAAGAGCTAGCAGAATACATGCCCCAGGAATATACTGTGTATGCAATGTGTGCAAGAAGGCAAAAGCTATACACAAGCAACTGACAGTTAGCTTTCCTTCTTTACAGTTTCCACAGGGTCAACACCACAAACTCAGTCTTGTCTAAACACTGAACACCAGTCAGAGACTATGATAACTGACCATGTCATCGCTGAGCCAGTCTTTCCACGGCCCACAAACATTTTAAGAGATAACACTGATCGAGAGTTTCCTATTGGCACACACTCCACATGCATCATCCCATTGAATTCTGCCAACCACCTGCTTGGACACTGTCCTCCATAGTCTCTGGCTCTGTAGTCTCCAACATGTCTTATTGGGTATGCCAAGAATGCAGGGTTCTGGCCACCCTAACCCAGGCCATTTGGGTAGTGAGTCCTTAGGCAAAGGCAGAATTTGAAACCAGCTAGGTCTGCACCCTATTCTGAACCACTTCTTTATATGCTATCCCACAGGAGCTGAACAGCATGTTACACTCTGTACTGGAACATGCACTTCCATCTGTCCATCTGCTCCCTTCTCTTTGCCTAAGCATTGGGGCTTCTGAACTCCTCAAACATTAACCCCTCTTCTTTTTCCTTTCCTAGGGAGCAAATGGCTTCATACCAGGATGATTGGCTCTGGTATTAGGGATAGCTACTTCTGAGTGATCCCTGACCCTTTCTTAGAACTCCCCATCTGTGGCTTTCAGCACCAGGGTCAGTGACAGCCTGGTCTCTGCTTCCATTTTACACTCCTGGGTCTTTGAGTTCAGGATAATACAAAACACATGTTGGATCACAGATCAGTTTCCCATTGGCTCTCTCGGATTAAAGCCTCTTCACTGGATTCTGTAAGCTGATCTCAGTCAGGCATTTAGACCTAACAGGGGGATTTGCACTTTTGCCAGTTTAGGATCTTCCCTCCACTATCAGTCTGGATAGACCTCATGTACTCTAACTCTGAGACCTCTCGTGTACTCCAACTCTGAACCTAAAAGTTCTGGAAATCCTATAGCAGGCTCTTCCCTGCTCCCCAAGCTCAATTACAGAAGGGACCAACAATGTGCTCCCAAATCACAGGGCTCCCCTGTTCAGATATAATAGCCCCTTTACTCACCTCCCAAACTCCAGTCTCCTCCCACACCATCCTGCCCCAGGATCATAACTGGTGGCGCTGCTCTCCTTCTACAACTCCAGAATGATTCTCCACGCACCACAGGATAACATCTGAACTCCTGAGCACTGCCTGCAAGTCCCTTTGAGTACTGACCCCAAACCACTTCTCCAACCTCACCTCCCTTAGCTCGTACTCCTTCCTTCACCACATGCTTCACATTCCAGCAGCACACACAGCGCACCTGAGACGGTGCACACTCTCTCCTGCTGTATGCACCCTTCACCTGGGAAACTGAAAACCTGCCTTTAATATCCTGTGATCCTGATCTGGTCCCAATGCTTCCATTTCCACCTCTTACACCCCTGACACGGCATCATCATTTATTCATTCCTATCTGTCAGGTCTGTGGGCTCCTGAGGACACGGAGTCAAGCCAGTTACATGCTCAGTAAATGTTTACTTCGTGAATGAAAACCACTAATGAGACCAAGGTATTCTTCCATCCCCTGGAGAAGCACAGAAGGCAACTGATCTTTAAAGCAATAAAAATAAGCCCAGGGAATGTCTCAGTAAGGATGCTGTGGTGACGGATGGGAGTGCTAAAGAAGACAACTCAGCAATCGTAGAATTTGTCAGAATTCCCAGTGCAGGTTGGGAAAACAGCGCTGTGAACACTGGGGCAGGAACGCTACAGTGTCCCCCATGTATCCGTGTCCCAGCCACACTGGCTTGCTGTTACTCTCGAATTTACCAGACCCTTGCTCAGCTGGGACCATGACAGATACAGTTGCCACCTCTTCGCCTGGCTAACTCCAATTCACCTTTCCTCTGAGAGTCTATCTCTGACCCTCTAGCAAGATAAAGCCATCCGTTCATGACCTCTAAGCCCTTGTACTCCTCTTTTGGAGCCATTATTGTAATTAATTTTTCATATACTTGTTATTATTTTTATATGTATTGAATTCTGCTACTAGACTGTAAGCTAAAAGATAGCAAGGACCAGACCTGTCTTTCTTCTCTATTGTAGCCCCACAGTCAGCATAGTGCTAGCACTCCGCAGGCCCTGAACAACAACTGGACAAATGGTGGATGAATGGATGGATGGAGAGATGGGCCGGCAGGCAGGTAGACCTGGAAGACAGGGAGGAACAAAGAAGGAATAAGGCTACCTTTGATGGTTGGTACAATACTTTAATATTACCCACTCTCTTTACTCTGACTCAACCCTCAAAAACAATCTCAGATCTTAAAACTGGGGCTTTCCACTGAAGAAAGGATGTGCACGCACAGGCAATATTCCTGTTTAATTGGGAAGCAGGTGTCACAGCAAATTGACACACCTGGCATTCTGGCTTCATATTCAGTGACCTTTCTGTAATACCAGGCTGCTCCCTCTTTTTCACAAGTATACTGGCTATCCTGATGACACTAAGTTCCAAGAATCTCTCAGCCCGTAAGAAGCCCTCTAATATCACGATGAAGCCCCTGTGACCAGTGCGTGTGTTGCAACAGCCCACCAGAGGCCTTGCCTTTTCTCAGCCACAGATCTGCACTAAGTCTGGTCCGAGATCCTTTTCCCTTGAAGTCACACTGCAGATTCAACAAAAAACCTTGCCACAGAGGTTTCGTCAGAGAGAAATGCTTCCTTGTGGACATAGTCTATACGCAATGTTCCACGAGCTGCGGTAGTTGTTGAGAAATTGCAATATGCAGATGGATATGCTGAAGTCTGTGAGTGTTGCTGGGTAGGGAATCAGGACACCTGAGTATAAAACCCTGGCAAAGTTCCCATGCTCATCCGGACAGCGGGGAGAATGGACTCAATGATCTCTAGCCTTTGGGATGGACTAGCACTATATCTGATGAGCACAAAGGCCATAGGAGTGCTCACTGCAAAACAGCCCAGTAGCAGGTTTACCCAGAGATACAGTAGAGAAATAGATAATGGAAGCAACCAGCATCTTTTGAAAATATCAAAAGACGGCTACATATCAATCAGCAAGTAACTTCTGATTTTATTAAAAAGCTTCGCAACAGGAACGAATTCTAATCTTAGCCATCAGCATCAATGATTACTATACTGGAGCCATTTATAAGGAAAACCAGGGTTTCCTGCTCCCTAGAATGAAGCTGGACCTTAAAACCCACCACTCCAGCCCTGACCAGTTTGGCTCAGTGGATAGAGCATCGGCTTGCGGACTGAAGGGTCCCAGATTCGATTCTGGTCAAGGGCATGTACCTTGGTTCCGGGCACAAACCCAGTAGGGGGTGTGCAGGAAGCAGCTGATTGATGTTTCTCTCTCATCGATGTTTCTAACTCGTTATCCTCCCTTCCTCTCTGTAAAAAATCAATAAAATATATTAAAAACAAAACAAAACCCATCACTCCAAATTGAACTCAAGTTTTCAAATTTCATAATCAGGAAATTAAAATAACTAAAACCAAGGGAAAATATTACAAATATGTCTTTTCAATGAGTTTCTCTGTTTCCTTACCTCACCTGTAACTCCTCCATTGTATGTCAGAAACCACCCCTTGAGGCAGCTTACGGTGTGAGAAAAGGCACATGAGGAGCCCCAAACTTCTCCCATAGCTACTCCTTGAATAATCTAAACTCTGCACATTTTATCCTCTACACTTGAAAGCCTACCCGACCTACCATGCAGAATAAATATGAAGCTGAAAATTATTGTGTCAAGAGACTTTGTAATGTGTTGGGATACCTAATCTAATAAGAGTAATATGTAAATTGACCCTCACTCCATTACACATAAGCCATGCCCACCAGCCAAGCCACACCCACCAGCCAATCAGAGCCGCTGTATGCAAATTAGCCCAAACAAGATGGCAGCTGGTAGCTATGGAGCTAGAGCAAACAGGAGGCTTCGTTTCACCAGCAATGGAAGAAACTGCCTGCCTAGACCGGCTGCAGCCTTCCGCTCAAGGCAACAAAGTTTCAATTATAGAAGATAAATAAACCCCAGAAACCTGATTCCAACCAGCCTCGCTGGGACCTTGGGTCAATAGGAGCTGGGGCCAGCCTGCAAACAGCCATCAGCCCCTCACCCAGGCTGGCCAGGCACCCCAGTAGGGACCCGAACCCTGAAGGGGCTGTGGCCAGCCTGAAAACAGCCCTTAGCCCCTCACCCAGGCTGGCCACATTCCCATGGGGTAAGGGTCCCCACTGGGGGGCTTGGCAGCCTGCAAACAGCCATCAGCCCCTCATCCAGGCTGGCCAGGCATGCCAGCAGGTGGATATCCCCCAAGGGATCCCAGACTGCAAGAGGGCACAGGCCAGGCTGAGGGACACCCCCACCTCAAGTGCACAAATTTTTGTGCACCAGGTCCCTAGTTTTATAATAAAGGGACCCCAGATTCAACCAACAACCTTCCCATTTTATAGATTCAAATCAGTTCCTGAGCACTCATTCAACAAACACAAATAGAGCACCTGCTATGAGCCAGATGCTATATGCCAGGCATTGAGGACCCGATGGTGACCAAAGCAGCCACAGTGCGTGATCTGATGGGACTGTATTATATCACACAAGAGGAGACAGACATCACCAACAATTACACTGAAGAGCATGTTGGTACACCCTGCAGGCCTTGCTAACAATTTAGTGTTTTTTACTAAGAGAATTTAAAAACCAACGAAGGGGTTTGAGCAGAGGGAATGACATACTCAGATCATCAGGGCAGGAGGAACAAATGCAGACTTTTATCCTGCGAAGCAGCAGGGGAGTCACAAGGAAGTGCTGTCGGTCACACAGTGTTATTACATCCTACAGCAGGTGCTTGCTGCAGCCTAATGGAGAAACAATCTTCAAATGCTAGTGGACAAAGTGTTAGAGAAAGGATGCCTAAAGGGGGAAAAAGAAACAGCCACAGAAAGGACACAAAATAAGAAACATTTTAAAATAGTGAGATTCATTAATTCCACATAATAGACTTTATTGCTACAAAGAGACACAACAAATTCTCCTAAATTTATTAACTTATTTTCCATATTTAATTACTCAGAAATGTACCAAAAGTACAGATTCTCTTGACCTAGTTATCAAGCTTATACAAGAGTGAGAATTATTGTATCCAATAAACAAATTTAATTACGTTCATTATTCTTTCTTTCCTCTCCAATAAGATGATCGTAGAGAAACCTTTGACTACTGCGCCAAGCATTTAATTTTCTTCTGATTACGCAGAAGAGTCTTAAACTTAAAATAAAACCTTATAAAATTATTTAAATCCTAAAGAGGGAAAGTATAATATTGCATTAGTTGCTATTGAAGACCCATTATTTATGTGGAATCACAGAAGAAAAGAAAGAACCGGAGACACCACCCTTCAGTACCTGAACTGGCTGACAGAGGACCCACCCTCAAAGTGACTCCATCCTCTCCCTCAGTGGAACCCTATGGCTGCCCTAAGCTTGCATCTGCACTCCCTACACAGGCTGAGCTGTACCCTGCCACCCTCCACAGGACATGCAAAAAGCCCTCTAACATTTACCAGGTGCTCATGGTGTGCGAGCATTATGCTAAGTCCTGTTCCACAGCACCTCCTCGAAGCCTTGTAGGAACCATGAGGAGGTAAGTAGCATCACACTTCCTGCACTGGTGAGGAAACAGGCATGACCACCTGCCTGAAAGCACAGGGCTTTTGAGTGGTGAATCACAACATGAACCCACATCGTCCTGACTCGAGTCTGTGCTTTTAGTGCTGCCCTAACCACCTCTCTGATGCTCAGGAGATAAATCTTCTGCAAAGAACACAAGGGATTTGAAAGCTCTGCAGAAAAACCGTAGAAGGATGTGCTGCTCTGAGTCTTCATGGTCTCTGCTCTCCTCAGTAAGTGCAGGTGAGACAAGCCTGACTCACGCCTCCCCACAGGGAAAAGTTCTGGAATGGATCATCGGTTCAGGTGATTGCTCCTGGTGGTGCTGGGAAATCACCTTTGAGAAGAACTTGTGCAAAAGAAGAAACACTTTTAGACAAACCCATGGCCCTGGGTCAACAGGGCCCTGAGCAAGGTTTCACGGACTCCTTGAGCACTTTGTGACTTCATAGCTGGTTTCTTTAAATCCTTAGCCATCACCTTCACCTTGACCACCCAAACAGCACCACTCCCCTCTACCAGAACCCAGAGAAAATAGCCAAAGAGGTGCTTCTTGCTGTTCCCACAGCACTGAGGAAAATTAAAATGACAGTGAACACTCTGTGAGCATCCGCTTCCTGTCAGGCACTCCGATGAACATTTGCATTCTTTCACTGACTCTTTAAGAACAGCCCCAAGGAAGGTAGCAGTGCTATCCCCATTGTACATATCAATAGACTGAGACTCAGAAGGGGGAGCATACTTGTCCAAGGTCCCAGAGGCCATGAGGAGAAGAGCTAGGATTGAACCCAGGTCTGCCTGGCTCCAGAGTCTGAATCTTCTTGGCCACTTCACTTGAGGTCCTCCATCACATATGACTCCTCCACCTACCGACCGGCAGCTCCACACAGGACAGAATGGAGCTCCTTCATCTGCATAGGCCCAGCATCCAGCAAAGGGTTTAGAACAAAGCAGGAGCCCAGAAGGATGGTGAATGACTGCCACATGAAGGAAGTGATACCTTCTCTCTAAGAAAGTGGCTCCAGAAATGCTCTAGGATGCCCCTCACAGAAGCCAACCTGACCAACTATCTCCTACCCCTGGTCAAAATTTCCAGACCACCTACTCATCTTCCTCAGGTCTGCACCTCTGCAACCCCACCCCAAGGGAAGGGTGAGCAGCCATACTTCTGAGGAAAGGAGCGGTGGGATTCAGCAAGCTAAGCAGTTCACTTTCACATTTGTCCTTTTTTCTGCCTCCCCATCTTATGGAACATCTGCAGCAAACATTTATTTGCTCTCCCATCCCTAAGACTTAGTAGGACAAGTAGCATCAGCCATACCCAAAGTCTTCAGCTGGTATACAGCACAGTACATGCCTGTCTTGGAATCAGCACTCATATACTTGGGGAACGAAGTAACAGAGTTCAGAGTCTGGGTTTCACCAGAGACCTGATGACTTATCGATAGGAGTCTGCCAACAATTGGTGGCATAACTTGTCTGAGCAGAGGTCCATCACAATGTCCGCAAAAGCCTATCCCGGAGACTCAGCCACAATGAAAGCAGGGGACTCCCTGTGCAGTAACACGCATGCAACAATGCTCCCGTGATGGTGTATAATAATGAAAGCCAACGGAGCATACTGGGAATAGTCACTTGTGCCTAGAACTGAGTAGGTTTTATAAAGAAGGGAAAATGTGAGTTGGGAAGCCTTTCTCAAACCACCAGGGAGAAGTCATGGTTTCCTGCCTCCAAGGCCCCCACACTGGTCGCCCCCCACATCACACCCACCATGCTGTTTTGTAACCAGTGACTTGTGTGCCTGTCTCCCTGAATAGTATATGAGCATCTCAAGGGCTAGGACTTCAGGCATTCATTCTCCATGGCTCACCCTCAACTGCTAAGTAAATATCTGCTGATGAAGAGTAAGAGTCAACTTTACTTTATTAATAACATACCAGCTACCCTTCTTGAGCATCTACTACCACCTGCTATTGCTGCAAGTACTTGCCCATATGGTCTCATTTCCTCTACACAAAAAAACCAAAAGGCAGATCCTATTATCACTATCCATTTTACAGATAAGGAAACTAAAACACAGGAAAATCAGGTAAATTGTCTCAAGTGATACAGTAAGTGACAGAGCTGAACTATGAATCATATGTGAGTGAAAAATCACTAGTGAGTGAAATTACTAGTGAACAAATTCCCTTTCCTTTCTCTGTCCTCTGCCTTGAATCCAAATAGGTGAATTACCCTTTAGTCCAGCGGTTCTCAACCTGTGGGTCGTAACCCCTTTGGGGATCGAACGACCCTTTCACAGGGGCTGCCTAAATACATCCTGCATATCAGATATTTACATTATGATTCATAACAGTAGCAACATTACAGTTATGAAATAGCAACGAAAATAATTTTATGGTTGGGGATCACCACATACTGAACTGTATTAAAGGGTCGCGGCATTAGGAAGGTTGAGAACCACTGCTTTAGTCTATTGCTCACTGGAACCAAAGCCATTTCTTTCCTAGAGGAGAACAAGCGCTACCTCTTATTCTTCTTCTAAACGATGACTGCTAACCATTACTGAGTAAACATCATTGGCGGTGGGAGGTGGAATGGAGGTCAAAATTGTGCTTTCAATATCAGTCGAAAACATTTATTAAGGAGGAACTCTACCAGCCAATTGGAACACTTTCTAATGTTGGAATAATTTCCCAAACAGATCAAGCTAACAGATGAAACAGCAAGAGTGTGTACAGAATGTCATAATTTGTGTGAGAGAAAACATATATAATAAACAAAAAAATGGTAATAGTGCTTGCCTTTAGGGAGAAGAACTAGGAACTAGAACCTCAAGGCAAGAAATTTTACATTTGTTCCCTCTTTGAACTACTTGCCTTGAAAAATATCCATATGTGATTCTGTTTTTAATTTCTTAAAAAATAAGATAAAAACATCATTTAAAGAAATAACTTATTGCCAGGCCTTTCTCAAATATTCACATACATATTATTGTAACCATAAAAAATTATTCATGTTTATGAACTTAAATTGGATGAATTTAATTTGGGGTGAAATAGGACTGTTAAACAACTTTTATCTTTCATGTTGAGTTTCACTAATTTCACAAATGTTGCAACATTTTTTCTGTGCCAGGCAAAGTACTAGACAGATATTTTTTAAAGAACTAAAGAACAAGTAATTAGTTTCCTCCCTTCTGTCTTTCAAGAAAATATGAGGGTATGCTAATCAGAATGCCAGAGCTAGGATTACTCTTTTTTTTTAATATATTTTTATGGATTTCAGAGAGGAAGGGAGAGGGAGAGACAGAAACATCAATGATGACAGAGAATCCTTGATCAGCTGTCTGCTGCATGCCCCCTACTGGGGATTGAGCCCAAAACCTGGGCATGTCCCCTGGCAGGAAACTGAACTATGACCGGGTTGATAGGTCAGAGCTCAACCACTGAGCAACACAGGCCGGGCACTAGGACCACTCTTGATGTTCACATAGCCTAACATTCTCACTCGGCTAAGAATACAGAGGCCTGGAAAGGAGAAGGGCTTGGACCAGAGTTACATAAGAACTCAAAGCCTCAGAATCACTACCAGTCCTGCTTTCCTTCTATGCTACACGCTGTTCTGTTGTGTTGCAAGATGGACAGGCAAGGAGGGGCAGAAATGGACCCTGGCATACACTGAGTGCCTACTATATTAGGCGCTTTTCACATATCTTAACTCATTTTTTCTTCATAATGAGCTCTCAAGGTAGGCAAAATTATCCTAATTTTACAAATAAGGAAAGCAAAGCTCTAAGAACCTAAGAAACTGGTGCATGAGGCTTCAAATGCAGACCTGTCTGACTTCCAAACCAGAGGTCTTACCCTCCATACTGCAAAAGAAAATCAATTTTCAAAGGTAGACGGGGCTATGTCGCAGAGAACCTCAGAGGCACTATTTCCCATGAATGACATTTGTCTCTCAACCCTGGATATTGTCACTGCAATAACCACCACCAAAAAGCCTATCCCCTCATTAGCCAGCACAGGTTCCAGCTCTTGTGTGCCACCAAGTTTGGATTTTCCTTTGAACCCACAGAGTGTGATGTTTACCCAGAAGGCACCAATCTCTGACAGCCTCCCATGCTGCTGCCAGACCGCACAGGTACCTGCCACATGAGCACAGGCCAGAGTAAGGACCCAACCATGAGCTGCCCTTCCCAGGATGCCACTAGGTCACCAACACGAAAGTGGTGGTAGTGAGAGAAGCCAGCACAAGGGTGGTTGGTCCCCAAAAGTCCCCTATCTTCTAAAGTGAAGAAAATGCAGACCAATACTCAGGAGACGCCTCCTCCTGCCTTCGCTGCTGGCCATGCCACACGGGTGGGAAGGATTACAGCTCCGACTGGTCCAACTGCCAGGGAGTGAAGGCACTGCACAAGGAGAGATCACACAGGAGGGAGCCCCATCGCCTAATGTTTTTAGCCCCATCATCGTGCTTTCTTCTCTCTGTCCCTGTTGGAACCTAATTCCCCTTTTGGCGTGGTAACATTAGCGTGTGTACTGGAATCAGGAGGGGGAATCCCAGAAGGCTCAAGCCTACGCTTCAGAGTCCTCACTGGAGTTGGGGTCTAAAGTTCAGCAAACAATGAAATGCCCCCCCACCCACCCACCCCTTTCCTCCAGCCATTGTACCCTGCCACGGCTCCCTGGGAGCCCGACAGGGAGGAGCAGTCATCTTCTGGGGGTTTCCTACCACAAGCCTCATGCCAAACTCAAACAAGAAAATGGTCTAGAAATCGCCTCCTCTTCAGACCACCCCCCGCCCCGCAGTTCCCGAATCCAACCTGCCCATCCACATAGACAAGGAAGACCCATACCTTTATACAGGGATGTGCTCGCTCAGTAAGCACAGCCCCATCCTATCTTCACGAGGCCCCTGGGAAGCACACAAGGCACGTGCGGTGATGCTCGTTTTGCGCGAAAGAGAAAAGGGCTCTCCAAGATAACATCGAGGAAGAAGCCTCTGAACCCTCCTTCCTGCTCTGCCCCCTAAGCAGGCTGCCGCAGCGGGCGCGTGGAGACCACCGCTGCTGAGATTTGCAGCAGCTGCTGGGATCAGGAGCCAGCAAGGCAGGATTGTTCAAGCCTCACACTCACTAGTCTTCAAGCACACGCACCTCCCAACAGCTGCTCATCGAGTGAAAGCCAAGCACCGCCCCCCCCCTCCACGCGCCCCAACCCCAATCCAGGCATGGCCCCTGCAACAGCAACAGGAGAAGTCCCCGAGCTCTGAAAAATGCCAAGTCCCGCTTACGGCCTGGCGTGGCCTAGGAACCAGGACAGCTGAGACCCAAGTTCGACTCGGGAAAAGCATAGGGAGGCCTGGCAGGCCCTTCTGGCCCAGGGGCACCCCTCGAAGCCGCCGGAATTCCCAGAAAGCCCGAAACTCCTGCCTCCACCCAGACCTGCGGGACAGCGGGGAAGGCAGCACTCGCTTCTCCCGGGACCACTCGCCGCGGCGCGCTCCTCACCTGCAGCCCGGCTTCCGGACCAGCGACCACTCAGGCCCCGCCCCGCGCCTGCAGGTCCCCCGAGCCCCGCCCCCTGCACCTGTGGTTTCCTCGGGCACCTGCTCTCCGGCCGCTGCGGCCTCCCCTCGCAGCCACCGCCCACAGGCAACCCAGCGGTCCCACCTGCCCCTCCACCCCACGCCCGCACTGGCAGCCCCTCAGCCCCACCGAACTGCCCCCGCACCTCAAGGTGGGCCTTTCCCCATCCCCATCCCGGCGCCCGCTGCCCTTCACACAAGCCCCAACCGGACCAGCGCACCCAAGGCCCCGGGCCCCGGCCCCGCGCCCGTAAACCCGCCCGACGGAACCCCCACCCCCAGGCCCGCCTCCCGCGCCGACGCCCCTCCGGGTCCGGCAGCCCCTCCAGGTCCCGCCTCCCGCACCTGCAGCTCCCTCCAGCCCGGCCCTCAGGGCCCCGCCCCGCCCGCGGGCCGCTCTTCTCACCGCCCGCTCTCGCCGCCGCTGCCGCCGCGGTCACGGCCGGTCACCTTGACGCGGGCCGCAGTGGCTGCCGCCGCCTCCTCATGGCCCTGGGAGCGGCCCAGGCGGCAGCGGCGCCTTCGCTCGGAGGCCGGGACCGGGCCGGGCCGGGGCCGGGCCGGGCGCAGCTAGAGCGCAGGCCGACGCGGGAGCGGAGCGGGTGCCCAGCCGCAGTAGAAACCGTCCGCTCCTAGACCTGAGCGGCGGGCCTCCCAGCCAATCGGTGGCTAGGTCTCGACCAGCTCCCCCAATCAGCTGGCCGCAGAGGCGGAGACACGCAAATGGACCGGCTGGGCGCGCCAGTGCGCAGCCGCTGCAGCCGTGGTCCTCTCCGGACTCGGCCTCTGCTCCATCGGTGGACGTTCATCAGACGCCCCGCTGCCCGCACTCCCGCCTCACAGCCCCGCCACGCCCATCCCCTTCCTAAGAAACAGCACCTCGCATGTCGCTCTCCATACATCATTCCAGGCCTCGAGCAAATTCCCCTAAAATCCCTACCTAGGATTTACCGTTTGCAACAAAAAATGGTTTTGTGAGAAACACCCTAATGCCCATTCTTTTACAACTCGGAGGCAGGCACAGGACACAGAACGGAGAGCCATAAGAAAGCTCAAAGAGCCTCGGGTCCGACCCACTTATTTTACAGTTGGGCAAAATATGGCCCCATGAGGCGAAGGGACTTGCTCCCGACCACACGGGTGCAACACGGGGAAATGCGCCTGTCTCCTGTCTTCCTGCTCCCAAAGCTTTCAGTGCCAGGTGCCATGAGGTGGACAGAGAGGTTAAGTCATTTGTTTTAAGTTTCAGAGATGATAAGTTGCAAACAGGTCAATGAAGTCTTGGAAATCCGGAAACACACACACACACACACACACACACACAGCCAAACCTATTCTGCCTCCACTGAAGGGAGGCTGTAGGTCCCGCCTTCCTCTGAATGATTCTTGGATACATCGACAAGTAGAACGTCACTTAAACCACTTTTGAATTCATTTTACAATAACATCAGAGTATGCAAAGATTTGGTTGCTGTGCTTCTGAAAGCTGATGGAAGGAAAAAAGAGAGAAACAAACAAGAAAGAGATATAAAATCAGTAGAAATTAAGCCATTTCTAAGTCTTTCAGAGACCTCCGAGGACATTTCCTGCCGTGTCACATTGAAAAGTGAATAATCATCAGAGAAGATAATTAAGCATCGCCCACTGTTAAAGCATGTGGTGCTGGTGGCGTGGGCAGCTCTCGGCATCTCCCGAGTCACTCCCAGTGAGGGAAGGACCTGCTGAGCCACAGGTGGAGACAAGATTTGGAGAAGCCACCAACGCGGACCCTCCAGGCCAGCGGCCTCCGCATAGATCTGTATTTGGTGGAGAGACAAGCTTTGGGACAGTTAAGGAGCTATTTTCATTAGCAGTGCTGCTCAGCAAGGCCCCACAGCCCTTACCTTGTAATGCCCACAGCCTTGTGTGGTCCCCTTCACTGAGTGTGAAAGGTTTTAGGATGAATGTGATCACGTTACATAAGATTATAACCTGTCATGCTATTAGACTCTCTCTTTTTGGCTTTGAAGACACAAGTTGCCATGTAGTGAGCTGCTCGATGGAGATGATCACTCAGTAAGGAGTCTCTGGCCAATAGCCAGCAAGAAACCCGGGCCCTCCATGCAGCTGCCTGCAGGAACTGAGTGATGCCAACAACCATCTGAGCTTAGACACGGATCCTTGCCATCTTGCCTCAGACGAGTCTGCATCCCTGGCCTCGTGAGATCCTGAGGCACAGGGCCCAGCTACGCTGTGCCAGACTCTTGACACACAGAACAGAGATTATAAATGCATGTTGTTTTAGGCTGCTAAGTTTGTGATAAAACTGTTACATAGCAACAACCCCTGCCCAGTCCTGATGCCAAAGAGACAGCTTCTGTGCAGAGACCACCAAGCCCCCAGGTGCAACAAGGATTCTAGAATGTAGGGCTCCTCCAGATCCCGGGGCATCAGGAGACAGAGGCGAGGATATACAAAAGAACACCATCACTGGGATACAGATAACAGTGGCAACAGTGAGGTGCCCCCAAGGCAACCCACCAACATGGGCAACTGGGGGAGGCTGGAAGACCAGGGGCTGAGAGTGAAATTTTCTTTTCTTTTTTAAAATATATTTTTATTGATTTTTTACAGAGAGGAAGGGAGAGGGATAGAGAGTTAGAAACATCGATGAGAGAGAAACATCGATCAGCTGCCTCTTGCACACCCTCTACTGGGAATGTGCCCGCAACCAAGGTACATGCCCTTGACCAGAATTGAAACTGGGATCTTTCAGTCCGCAGCCCGACGCTCTATCCACTGAACCAAACCGGTTAGGGCGAGAGTGAAATTTTCAATGTGGTCAGTTCCTAGAAATAATGCTGGCTTTGCCACTTCCCAGCCAGGTGGCCTTACACAAGGCCAAACCTCTCTAAACATCAGTTTTCTCAGTTATAAGGATGTAATTGTCGAGTGCCTACCATGTAAGGTTCTCCTGAGAAAGTGAGTTAGCCCTCTAGCGGCCATAAGAACGCACCTTGCAGACCTCCAACTATTGGGAGCTCACTTGACTAAGGGCCCAGCTACTGATCTCTGAAACCCGTAACGCATTTGCACTGAGGCAACACTACACATGGGCTGCACCCAATGCCAGACATGGTGGGGAATCTAAGGTGGACAGGTCCCTGGGTGATAATGGGACTCCTCTGGCAATTTTCATACACTGCCTTTCCCTCCCTTCTTCACTTAGAGTCAGGTTTGCATCAGTCTGGTGGCTCTCTCAACCCTCTTCAGCTCCCTGACCATTTATTTCCCTATGTTGACTTCTGTGTGGCATCTGCTTCCCCCTTCTATAGTCTCCCATGTAGGAGGACTCCATTTCCCAGCATCTCTTGCTACAAAGGTTACTAGTTAAAGTCCACCACTGAAAACTGTCAACTCTTGTTAGTTGCAGTAGTTATGCCCTAACAAGTCATTGTGAACACTAATAAAACCATTGTTCCTAAGAAACATACAGGGTTAGGTTCCTGTGAGGCTCTGCACATATTGTTGGGAATCAAAACAAAACCTTGCTTTATGTGTGCATCTATTTTTTTTTAATATTTTTATTGATTTTTTACAGAGAGGAATGGAGAGGGACAGAGAGTCAGAAACATCGATGAGAGAGACATCAGCCGCCTCCTGCACACCCCCCACCGGGGACGTGCGCACAACCAAGGCACATGCCCCCGACCGGAATCGAATCTGGGACCCCTGAGTCCGCAGGCCGACGCTCCATCCACTGAGCCAAACCGGTCACGGCTATGTGTGCATCTATTTAAAGACTCCTTCATATATATTGTTGATTCCTTAACATTGAACTCACGACCAACAGCTCTCTAACTCGTGCCAGAACTAAGTTTATCTAACACATGCGTTTCCTCTGTAAGGCACCTCACAGCCTTCCTTTGCTTGGGATCACTAGACAGCACTCGAGCACTGTGCCTGCGGGTCAGAGAAATCACCAACAAAAAACTCAAAAATGCAAAAAATGTGGCATTCAATAGGTTGCTAAAAGGACACTTGTTTACAGTATGAGAGTTTGTTTGACCTCTGCTGGGAATGAGGTACATCAGCACCTGATACTTCATGAGGAAAATATTTCCACAAGTAAAATTGGGGACAGAGAGGGGCTGGGTCTACCTTCAGGGTGAAAAACTCCAACACTCACAGTGCCTGCAGCCGTATCTGAACAGCAGGTGGAAGTGGGGTCATACAACACAGCTTGGGGACAGGAGGTCCCTGGAGGCCCATTCTGGGATAGGAGGACCATACAGTGGAGGGAAAGAAGGCAACAGAGTAGTTTCGTGATAGAACACTGACCAGCATTCCCCTTTCACCAGAAGCCTAGCCAGGATCCAGCAGGTAAGAAGGGGTGAGTGAGGCCAGAATGTGGGGAGAAAGCTGTGTCGAAAGGGTAGAGAGGAAATGATAGGAAGCCAGCAAATGGCCCCTCTGCAAAGATGATACACACAAGACAAGAACCTCTTTGCCCAGCTGAGTTAGCGCCAGTGCCAGGGAGGCTAGGAAAGCCCGAGTGCCCTGGAGAGAAGAATGGGCCATCCAGGGAGAGGATGCTCATGGAGGGACCGGTGTGAGGCCTCAGGAAATTCAGACACCAGGGTCCATTCTCAGGGCCCAGAGTTCCCACATTCAAGGTCCCTTTAGAGTCTCATAATATTTGGAGATGTAAGGGGAGAAAGGGAAGGAGATGAGGGGTTAAAAAAATAACAGAAAGCCTGAAAACGGCTCCAGGGAGCCGGATGTGTGAGGACTAGAATGTCTGGCAGAGACAGGCTACTTAAAATAACAGTCCCACAAAAGTAATTTGTTTGCCAAAGAAGTGCTCTTACAAGTTATGGATTCCACCACCTCAATTCCAACAAAATTCTGTCAGAAACATGTCTCATAATAATGTTTGTGAAAACCCTGGAGTAGAGGGAGGTAGGCAGACAGATGTCCTCATGGCCCAATGGGTGGGAAAAATAGCCCAGAGTCACATTAAGTCTAGAAAAGCCCCCAAGAGAGGGCTAGGAGCCGGGACTGCTGTCATTGCCTATTTGCCGTGTGCTAGGGTCCTGTGGAGAAAAACCAAGAACCAAGAGCCTAACTCCTGGCAGGTGGCTTTTGTGCTCAGGAGGAGGGACGTTCCAGCATGGACAGTCGTCAACTATGCAGTCCCTTGGGAGGCAGCCAGTTTCCACAAGCAGGTAGAAACTGGAGATTACTTCCATAGACTATTGCAGCCGTCCGAGCATTGGGGGGCAGGGAGTAGATAGCCTGGGTGGTCCCTTCCCACTCCTATGAGAGTGGGAGGATCTTTCCCTTCCATGTTAAGCACTCCGGGAAAGGGGGAACAATTCAGAACAACTTACCCTTCAATTTGCACATTTTAGAGAGCACACACACACTCACATGGCACCTGAAGGTGGTACAAGCTTGCAATCCATTCTTGCTCAGAGGCTTGGGTCACTCATGGCCACTAGTGGGGCCCAGTGAGTACAGCAGGGGCAGATCTTACAGTGGGACACAAAGAATGCCCAAGGGCTGACCAGAGTGCCAAGGCTGAGGCCAAAAGGGATGAAGAAATGTGTTGAGTGCCAGGACCTGTCTCCCCAGCAAAGCTTGGGGTGGGTTTGTCTACATAGTTGGAGGAGACAGCACAACCACCAGCAACACCGAGCTGGCCACCTCTAAAGGGAATGTCCTCTCCCCTAGAGGACCAGACAGACTAATTAGAGCCAAGCTCCATTAGGGCAGTGGCGGGAGCAAAGGAAGTCCTGGTAAGCAACCTCTTTCAAAGATAAGTGCAGGGACCTAAATGCTGTCTGAGCTGAGAGGAAAGAGAGACAGTTGTGGCCCTGCTGTCCCAGGCAGGTTACCTGGGGGTGACTGCATTGTACCTCTAGCCCAGCTTCGCACAGTAATCACCCAGAGAGGGCTCCAGGGCACTTCCCCAGGTTGTAATGTCCCACATGTTCCCTAGAAGGCGGTCTCTTTTTACCACTTGTGTTCTGAGACAATTGAGCTCTATTTGCTGACCAAAGGTATGCAGGTTAGTCCTGCTGTGAAAATCAAAATCAAAAGATCATGTGAGATGTTTAAGTCACTGAGGCTTGAGGAAACAGTCCAGGAAACAGAAGTGAAGACCAGCAAGCACTAAGGGATTGGTGGTGGTCCTTTAACATTATAAAGGATGCCATAAACACCCCTAAAGCCAGGCGGATGCCATAAACACCCCTAAAGCCATGCGGGCTTGGCCAGTTGCATGTAATTGGAAGAAACAAAAATGAAGACAGACCATGACTTCAGGACAAATGGAAAGAGCCAGCTACTGCCAAGGGCCTTCGCCAGCAATACATCTGCTCATCTGCACATCAGCTCTGGTTCAGTGTGTCTGCTTCCCGTGGCTGGACACCAGGCCTCCAGACGGCTAAGTCAATGCATTTCTCCATCATGCCCTTGAGTATCTCAGAGACCCCAGGCCCCCTGCTAGCAAGTGAAGCTGGTTCCTACATGACCTCTTACACTGCACACCAGCTCACTGCCCATTCATCTATAAAGAAGCCCTAGTGAGAAGGAAGAGACCTGGTTTTACACCAAGGGGCAAGCCGGCTCTAGCAGCATAGAAGCCAGGTCTGATCTCCCCACTTCCCAGGCAACAGCCCTGCTCCACCCTCCCAGTACACATGCATTTGCTCATTCAGTCAGTCCTTAATGAGTACCTGCTGTGGTGACAGATCGTGTGCTAAGGATATACAGGTGGGGCAAACAGTCCAGGATCCTTTTTGTCATGGAACAGAGGCTAGGAGAAACATCTATACTAATAAAAGGGTTATATGCTAATTAGAGTGGACATCTTCCTGACTTCCATCTAGACAAAGCCACAGCGGCTGCAAGGCCCAGGGCTCAGGCCTCCCAGTTGTGATGGCCAGCAGTGGCAGCAGCAGTGGGGTAATGGGGATGGCACCTTCCCGATTGGCCTGGTCACCTCCTGCCACTTCAGCAGGGTGATGGGGGCAGCACCTTCCTCTGATCAGCCTAGTCGCCTCCCGCAGAGGGAGGCCATACTGAGCTTAGGCCCGCTCCCTGCTTCCCAGGGAAAGGGGCCTAAGCTGTCAGTAAGACATTCCCAGAGGGCTCCCAGACTGTGAGAGGGGGCAGGCTGGGCTGAGGGACCCCCCAGTGCACAAATTTTCATGCATCAGGCCTCTAGTCCTATATAATAAAAGGCTAGTATGTAAATTGACCCAACGGCAGAACAACCAGTCACTATGACATGCACTGACCACCAGGGAGCAGACGCTCAATGCAAAAGCTGCCCCCTGGTGGTCAATGCGTTCCCACAGGGCAAGCACAGTGGTGTGGCAGGAGCCTCTCCTGCCTCTGCGGCAGCACTAAGGATGTCCAACTGCGAGACAGCGCAGGCCGGGCTAAGGAACCACCCCCAACCCCCAGTGTACGATTTTTGTGCACCGATCCTCTAGTTAGTTGAATCATCTCACTAGTCAATATACAATTACCAATTGAAATAAGTGTTCTGAAGGACAGGGACTCAGCTCAATAAAAGTCTCTGTTCAAAGGGCCTGACCTGGAAGGGTTGCTGTGGGAAGGGCACCCTCACTGAGCTGAGAACTGAAGAGGAGGAGTTACAGGCTGAGGGAGAAGTTGGAGACAGCACGTGCAGTTCCAAGCCCTCTGGCAGGAGACTAAGACACATTCAAAGGAGCCGAAGGGTACTTGCGGGTACTTGCGCAGGCCAGTGGGGAGAAGATTCACAGGATTCGCCTGGGGAAGCCTGAGGACACACCGGGCCCCTGAAAACCCAGTCTTGGCCACACAAAAGAAAGGTCAGAAACAGACCAGCTTCCTTCTCCTCTTCCCAGCACCGCCGTGGCACAAGAGCACTTATGAAATCCTAACCTTTCGAAAACGGTGGTTACAGAAACTATGACATTGCGCATGTTTGTTAGTGAAACTCACATAGGCCAAGAGGGGCAGACACAGAGGGAGACCACAGCACATTTGCTCTAGCAGCATTTTTATTTACAAACAGCAATTTCCATGGACTTTATTTATACCATAAAAAAGCCATTTACAAGCAAGAAACAAGAATTCAGAACAAAAGTAAGCAGCACTGAAATATTCATGTCACAAATCAGAAACAAAATGAATACAAGAGTAAAATATCATTTGAATAAATAAGTCTTAAATTCATGCTATAAAATAATCCTTAATGGCAAGTTACCAGTTGATACAGCATCCGCTTAGCTAGCTTCATTTACTTCATGTGGTGATGAAGTGTGGAGTTGTGAGGTTACCAGTTTATATTGCAAGATAATGACACCTGTTAAGTCATTCAAATTGCTCAACCATTTATAACGGAGAAAAAGTTAGCCCTACTAATAAAAGTGGTGAGAGAGATAGATGGTTTTCACATTAGGAAAATGGTCATTCTCAAAGAAAACAGGTAAGTTTACCTTTTACTATAGTCAGGGCAGCAACCAAAGGCTTGGGCAGCAAGTCCAATGGCTGAATTCACAGCATACTCGTCACTGAGGGGCAGCAAAAGGTCCATTTACTGAATCTGCTGCAAGGCTCACTCCAGGACTTGATCAAGAACTACAACAGCCCTGTGTGTGCAGACCCAGAGAACACAGGTTCTTCTGGGCCAAGAGGTCAAGCACTGGGCAGAAACAGTGGAACATCCTGGCACTTACTGAGAAAGACGCGTGTGGCGTGTGACAACCATTACAAATTTGGAACAATGTGAATGACTCCTCTGAACTCTTGGTTCAGCTGCACTGAGTAATATGAAATCTATGATTTATGAACTAGATAGTTTCATATAAAGAATTTACATAGTTCCCCAATACTTTCGTATATAAAATTTAATAAATAACCCTGACCAGTCTAGAAGCACCATTCACGGGGCGTGTGCCCCGGAAAATAGTTTAGGCGTTGCATATTTGAGTCCCTTTCAGTGGAGGCTTCACAGGAAACCATTACAGAATTTAACAACAACGACGACGACAACAACAAAATCACAGTAACTAAGAGGAAAGGCTGTTAAAATAAAATACACTGATTTCTTTAAAGTAAAGCTCATTCACATGGATGACTTCCCCCTCAGCCCTTGTTTTGTGTTCCTGTAAATTCTTCCTAGTGTCTAGGCTGTAAAAACAAAAGCAAAAACAAACCACAGGCAAAAATATGCAGGCCTACAGTCTGGGCGAAGGGGAAACAAAGACTTGGTTGTAACTGCTACCACTAGAAAAGACACCTACTCAATGCTCTGCAAGGTTGAAAATGCTCAATTTAGTTCTACAGTATATTCTGCTTAACAGTGAACCGACAGTATCCTTTCTCTGCTGTTTAACACACACACACACACACACACAAACAAAAAAAACAAACAAAAAAAAACCTGCCAAGGCAGGGTCAACTGGGAGGTTTTTCCCACAGACCAAAAAATTAACTTGTCTTCATATACTATATTTACAAATATAATTTCTAAATGTATTTACAGCTGTAGTAGAAATTAGAGGGTAGAGAACTGATTAGAATGAAAATAACTGTTTAGAACCACAAACAGTACAAGTATAAGTTTTTGTTTTCACAGTTTGTAATGACAGGTAAAACCCTACAGGAAAGGACACCGTCGTTGTCTTCACATTGCCTGTGCATGGAAAAGGTAGCTCAAGAAGAGACTCAATTATGAACAGACCTAGGTGAACTCAGGATATATTTTACTGTAAAAGATTTCTTCACATATCACTTTTATCTTAATTGATTTCTGCATCTGTTATAAATGAAACATCTACTCTAAAACTGTACAGAAATAGGGACTTTGCTTTCCAAAACGAGTTACACAGCGTACTTCGTCTGCGGAGACGTGAGGTGAACTTTGGGGAGAGAATGTTTCTGTTCTGTGGTCCCGTTAATCCTCCTGGCACATCCTCGTGTGACAAGGCACAAGTATTGCTGCTGCCCGATCTGAAAGGAGTAACCAAGCTTTCACCCGCCACGCACACTGAGAAGCACGACAGTGCGCACGCTCAGAGGCGAGGCCGCGTGCCGGCCTCCGCGCTGCCTCCCTCGAAGCCCTGTGGAACCTTACAGTACTGTGTTATGGCTTGAGAATTCTTTCTTAACACTGCTAGCAGTGGAAAGGGTAAAGTGTTAGCAACATGAATGGGAGCAAGTGGAACTTGCGAAATGTGGAATTATGATTATTCGAGGGAAACTCAATCAATTTTCTGCCCCTTAACAGTCCCATTACAATGTTTGAACCTGAACTGTACAATCAAAGCAATGTATATTTTTGTCAAAGACAATTTTGGATAAGTCACTCTTTGGTAAACTCAAACCAGATAAACAAATTGACAAATACAAAGAACTCCATGTAAATAACATTAAGACAGACACAGTGACAAGAACTAGGACGCTGGAGGTGCCTGCCCGAAGACTCTTCCCCTCCTGCCTCGTCTTTCTGATCTATCACAAAATGCTCTGGGGACCTCTCAGAAGGCCCCAAGCCTGACGGAAAGGAGGTGCCTTCCCTGAGCCTCACCTCTCATGTCCGGGATTTGGGAATTTCTTGCCACCAACCTAATTTTGTATCACAAAACAATTTTTTTGCATTTCATTCTTTTAAAAAAAAAAGAAATCAAAGCCAAACTGATTCGTGTAAGGAAACATAAATCACAAACATTTACCTGAAACCCCAGGACATATTTAAGTGGGTAAACACTGGGGTCCAGCCTCCCCCTGCGGCTGCGGCTTTGACGGGGTTGAGCAAGTGCTGCAGAGAGAGACAGGCCCCTTACTTAGGCAGTTCGACAGGAAAAAGGCATACAATACCCGATTTAGCAAGAGCTGCTCCCGGAGCAGCAGGACTTGAGTGGAACTGTACGTAGTAACACTGATGTGGAGCGCAGCAGCCCCTTGTGAACAGATCCTGTGTGCTAAGGAGATGCCGCTGCACAGCCACTGCCCCTGGGACTGTTGCACACAGGGGCCTGAATGACTCATTTTTTCTCAAAATAACCCCCCACGAA
The DNA here is from genome assembly GCA_004026665.1 of Murina feae. NCBI lineage: Eukaryota > Metazoa > Chordata > Mammalia > Chiroptera > Vespertilionidae > Murina > Murina feae. Next base: position 25,040 of record PVJC01003286.1, read on the forward strand.
ACAAAAAAATAACCTCCAAACCCCCACCATTCTTGAGTCAAAAAAGCATGGAAAACCAGCAAACGTCTATTTTTGTTTTCCTTTAACTCTTAGCCTCTGAGGTTGCCTTTTCATTTGTTGCCTCTCAGGTGGTCTGTGCTGTTCTCCCAAGGAGGCGACCTCGTAAGTTTCAGAGCCAAGGTTCTCAGGCTGAGTGTATGGAGTGCGGACCTCGCACTTGCAACCTTCGGCACTAACCCACCACCAAACTATTCACCAAATTACTGGCAGAGCTTACAGTACCAAAGCAATCTTGTAAAGCCCATGGGTGGACAAAATATAGAACTGAAGACAGTTCGTAAAGCACTGATAAAATATTATTCAATAGGATTCAGGTATGTTTTTATACAGTAATGTGTTTGCCAGCACATGTTTTTGAGGTCTCTTTTCAGGCTAGAAACTCAAGAGAGGGAAAAAACTGAAATTCACTATTTCCCTTAGATTTCACATTTTCTACAACTATACTGACCTAAAAGATACGTAACATAAAGATAGCACCACGTGACCAAAAAAAGAAATGGTGACACACACAGATTTGGTGACACACAGAGGCTCTCAGAGGGCTTATGAACTGTTGGTTTCTTTAAGCAGGAAACTCTGAGAGTGGGGGAGCCACAGAGGCTCTCGTTAGCACACACAATCCTAAGATAGATATATTGCTTGCAATTCCCATAGAGTATATCTTTACAAAAGTACAAATTCCAACTTCTGCAGTTTCCCTGGGAACTGCATGTAGAAAAAGTTGCTGTGCACCTGAACTGGCTGTTTGAAAAGAGAAAGAAAAAACAAAACAAAACCCTACAACACTGCTTGGAGAATATTGTAGACAGAATTATAAATCCCGTTCCTTTAGTGCGAGTAGTAACTCACGGTAGAGTGATTCGATTTAGTTACCTGGTGTGTATGTTTCTACAGTACGGAATGAAGGTAGATTCAGAAGCCAGTAAAAACACTGAAAACCACGGCTCCTTTGGGGTTGGCTAATAAAACACTACAGTATGTAAAAAGGGTCAGCACCACAGGTCATCCAGTTTACCCACTGGACAACTAACAAAAATTCCAAATGGTTTCCAACCAGAGTTGAATAGGTTTTATGGCATTTGGTTTATGTATTTGTTATGAAGCAGAGCTATGAACACTGTGATTTGCTTTGCTTGCTTTTGGACACAATAATTAATGTATATGAAAAGCTATTAACATTCTTTTCTAAGGGAAATAAAGGGGCAAAACCCTAACATATTAGGTAGGGATGACAGAGTCAAAAGTCCTGTTCACATTGTATTAAATTATATATTCTTCTTACATTCACCTCAACCAGAATAAAACCGAATTTGAGAATGTATATATACTATATATATAATAATCACTTTATTATATATATATATATAAATTGTCTAACTATTCCGTAAAAGTAATTTTAAATTAGAAAAGGTAACCCATTTATATCGGCTGATGGCATCCTAGTCTCTCTCCATGGATGGCCCAGCGAGAGTATGCCTCTTGGCAGAGAATACAGGGTCAACCAGTTGGCATAGCTAAATCACTGGCAGATTTTGGATTAAGAGTTCAGCCAAAGAGGAATACTGTCAGCCTGTGTTTTCCCTGGATATGATGCCCTTCATGCTTTGAGCTCCTTGGGGAAGGGAGGACAGGGGAAGAATAAACACAATCAAGTGTTCCTTCCAGAACCCTTAGAAAAACTGCCAAGAGACCAAGAGATTTCCAGATGGTTGGGAAAACTAAAGATTACAACAAAGCAAATCACAAATATGCATGGATTAATGTGCTTTGTTTGGGTGCACTTCTTTACCATCTTAATCAGGAGCATCGGATACTGTATGAATTTCCATCCGGGAATCTAGGGCCATCTCAGAGGCTGATGGGTCATTTTCTAGTTTCTGTTCCCCGTACACATCTGTTCTCTCAGGGGACTCGATGCGACTCCTGACTTCGGCTACACCCGGGTGGTTTTTCCGCAGGTGCTGGTTGAGGGTACCTTGGAATGGAAAACACTTCCCGCAGATCTCACAGCGGAATGGTTTGTCATCAGTATGGCCCCGGATGTGGTACTCCAGTTGGTCCTTTCGTGTGTACTTCTTCCCACAGAACTTGCACACAAAGGGGGTGATTCCCATATGGAGTCGCATATGCCTGTCAAGGCTTCCTTTCTGGTTGAAGGACTTTCCACAGTAAATACAGATAAGCCTCTCATTGTAGGGGTACCAGTGACCTCTTGCACTCCTCTCCCGGGGACTGCTCTCATACCCAGGGTTATTCATCACAGCTTCACCGTCTGAACCCTGCACCAAGCCCTGTAGATCACTGTGCAGGTGGACAGACAAAGCCCGTTTTTGGCGGGCACGCCCTCCTCGGAAACAGCTCAGCATGGACCTGGATGGGCTGGAATTACTCAAACTTCCAAAAGCTTCTGATACACTGGCTGGCTGTGAGGTTGCCTGGGAAAAGGAATATGCGTGTTGGAGCACAGAACCATAGGAACCCACATTCACCGCCACAACTTGTTCCCCGTCAACCATCTCAGTGTGGTAGCCATCGTCGCCCAGAGAGGAACTGTCAGAACAGCTGGGCCGGTCTGACTTCTCCATCTTCACCTTCACCTCAGTGATCTGGCTCTCCCTCACCAGCAGGTCCCCTTGATCATGGTCCCCCTCAATCTGAATCTCGTACTCGGAAACACTCCCACTGCTCCCTCGGTCTGAGTGCCCTTCCTCCTGCAGGCGGCTGCGCAAAGCTTTGCTGGGCGTTGTCTCCATCCGAAGATCACTGCTTGTGGTGGGCTGCCGTCCCTGAGAGCAATATGGGGGAGAGATCTCAACTGGGTTGGCAAAGAAGCCGCCGTCTTTAACTCCATTCTGACTCTCTGGAGTCTCTTCAGCACCAACGGTAACAGAGTCAACATCGCCAACACTGATCTTTGAGTGGATGCTCTCTAGGATCTGCGTGCACTTGTCGATGACACACTGCATTTGAAGAAAGCTGGCTGCTGTCAGAAAACTGACAACATCCTTCAGCTGCAAGGACATTCTTCCAGTGTAACAAAATGAAAGCAACTGTTCAAACACATTGGGATTTTTAATCACCGATATTGACAAGCCACTCATGGTACTTAATGCTGAATGGTCCCGGAAGTATGGGGAGCTGGCAGCAAGGACTGCTTTGTGGGCTCGGAATGGCTGACCCTGAATGTGGACAATGATGTCACATAGTTTCCCTTGTAGGCGGAGTTCGTTTAGCTGGCTCAGAACGGTGCTGCTGTACTCGGGCACATCAAACTGAATAAAACTGCTGCTGTCCATTGCTACTGACATGAAGCGTAATCTGTGGAAAGAGAGAGTTTCATAATTCACCAATGACTTCTCACCAGTACAAGCAGCAGAAGCACAAACTGGCAAAACAGCACCACCACCACTGTAGCTACTGTGCCTCCTAGGCTCTGCCTGAGCATTCTTCCTCTTACTTAATTTTAATCTTTCATGTCTTGGTTAATTCACCTAAAGTCAAATAACCAAATGATCGATTAGCTTAGTATCCTAATTGCCAAACTTTCATCTTGATCAAAATTAAAATATGCTACACACAGTAGAGCCATTTCAGCTCTGATTGAGCATGTAGTATCATTTTAGGAAAAATATTTCCGTTTCATCTAGTTTTGAGGATTCTGTAAAAAACATAATTCATCTAAATAATGTTCTGCCTTATTTGTATACTAGGTGTACCAGTTAATAATGCAGATTTTTTTTCAATAGAGGGAGTTACACATATCCTATCCTATATAATAAAAGGGTAATATGCAAATGGACCCTAACAGCAGAATGACTGGGAATGACTGGTCACTATGACACACACTGACCACCAGGGGGCAGACACTCAATACAGAAGCTGCCCTCTGGTGGTCAGTGCATTCCCACAGGGAGCTCTGCTCAGCCACAAGCCAGGCTGCCAGCTGCCAGCACAGCAGTGGTGGTGGGAGACTCTCCCACCTCCTCAGCAGCACTAAGGATGTCTGACTGCAGCTTGGGCTTGATCCCCCGGGGAGCGGGCCTAAACCAGCAGGTGGACATCCCCCAAGGGGTCCTAAACTGCGAGAGGGCACAGGCCGGGCTGAGGGACACCCCGAGTACACAAATTTTTGTGCACTGGGCCTCTAGTGTCGATATATATGCGATTTGGTATGTATGCTATTTTGTTGTATTGACAAGCTTCAAATCTTCATATGTCAAATTTTCTAAAGGTGTTAACATCATAGATATTTTTATGCTTAAAAATGTCAAATTTCATGCCAAAAAAGAGCATTTGTGGGAAGTTTTAATTCATTTATTTTGAAGGGAAGTGCTGCTGAAAGTTATCCTGTACTTCAGGAAGCTTATGGTGAACATGCTCCATCTCAAGATACTTGTGAATACTGGTTTAAACGCTTTTAAAGTGATGATTTCGATGTGAAAGACAAAGAACGTCCAGGTCAATTTGAACCATGCTCTGATCGTAAAACGACCAAAATGGGCCAGAAGACATGGCAAAGTAATTTTGCTTCATGATAATGCACCATCACACACTCCAAAATCAGTTAAAGACACGTTAATCTTGCCTTGCAAGTATTAACCCACCCGCCGTATTCACCAGACCTTGTTCCTTCAGATTACCACTTGTTCTGATCGATGGCACATGCACTTTCTGAGCAGCACTTCAAAATGTACAAAGAAGTGGAAAATTGGGTCTCTGAATTGTTTGCATCAAAACAAGAAAAGTTCTATTGGGATGGTATCCACAAATTACCTGAAAGATGAGGGAAATGTGTAGCTAGCAATAGACATTACTTTGAATAAAGCACTTTTGATATTCTCTTGAAATTATCATGTTTTCTTTGATGACAAAACCCACATTATTAACCGGTACACCTAGTATACACAACAGAGGGATATGCGCAGAATATTTCTGGAATGATTTAATAAACCTTAACTGCCTCTTGCAAGGAGATAGCTAGAAGGTCTATTAGCTTGCAGTTAATCTTTTTAGACCCTTAAATTTTCTCAACTATATGAATGTATTACTTATTAAAAATAAGAAACATTGAAAAATTGTTAAGATACCTCATCCAGTTTTTAAAAGATAAAAAAATATAATAAAACCATTAGGAGCATGGATTTAGAGTCAGATCTGTGCTCAAATCCTTCTTTCCACTTGTAAAACTTTGGGCAAGGTACTTTATAACCTGAGTCTCAGTTTTATTATCTTTAAAATAGGAATACTAGTCCCTGCCTTGTGGGTTATGAGGAACACATGTAGTTAAGTAGGAAGCACTTAGCACAATGGCTGCTTCGCACATGGTCAAGGTTGGCTTTTATAGACTATTTTTAGGGAGACAGGATGGTGTAACAAAGAACTGCTTTGAAGTTAGACTTCAAGAAGAATCCTGGCTCTGCCACTTTCTAATAAAAGTAACAACAACGAACATTTAAATCACTTAAGTCAGGTCAGTGATTTCCTCATCTACAAACGGTTTTGAAAGAACTACTTCCCAACACAACTTCTTAATAATTAAATGAGGGGAATTAATGCAATAAAAGTGCTTAATAGTTCACATACAATGAGTGCTTGTGCTAAACACCTTCTATATATATTAACTCATTTGACCCTCTATGAACTGTGTGAGGAAAACACTACGATTGTTCCTATTTTATAGATGAAGAAACAGGACAAGAAGTTAAGACACTTGCCACGAGTCCACTGCTAATGGATGGATTTAGTCTGGCTCCAAGAGTCGTGCTCGTATCTAGCCCAAACGGCCTTCTAGAAACACAGATACTGCCTGCACCTACCAAGTGTCCAAATGTGACCCACTCATTACAGTATTTCCATGACACAAGGGTGAGTAAACAGTGACTTTTGGAATTAAAGGTCAAAAAGAAGGTGGGTTTAGGCTTTTTAAAGGTACAGAGTCTTGGGGGAACAACAGCAGAAAAAGGAAAAAAATACAGTATTACTGTAAGAGTCTGTAAAACTGAAAACAGTTTTACAATGAGGCTTCTTTCTCCTCTGTATGGCTTTTTATCTTCTCTGAAGAAAAAGAGAGAACTGCACTTGAAAAAAGAAATCACTGAAGAGAAAAACCGAAAGACCATGATTAACACCTGGGAGAGGGATTCCGCTGAGCTGCAGCCTGAGAAAGGAAGCGCTCCGCTCCCCTGTCCTTCACATCAACACTTCCTTGGCAGTGACAATGAAGATTCGGGCTCCTGCCAGACTGTTAACAAGCAACACTCCTGAGGGAATCTGAAGGGAGTTCAAGTTCCAGGCACATTTCCAGGCCAAAGGGAGAGAAAGACAATTAAAAATCACCAGTTCTACACCCAATGACTTGATTTATCCAGTGGTCCTAAGGGAAAGGAAGTCACACCCTCTTACAGAGACATCAGGTTCAAATATATCTTCCGCTCCTCTGGATCAGCAATTTCCCAGCACGGATTTCTTTCTTTCTTTAACACATTTTTCTTGATTTCCAAGAGGGAGAGATAGAAACATCAATGAGAGAGAATCATTGATCGGCTGCCTCCTGCACACCACCTACTGGGGATCGAGCCCACAACCCAGGCATGTGCCCTTGACCAGAATCAAACCCGGGACCCTTCAGTTTGCAGGACAACACTCTACCCACTGAGCCAAACTGGCGAGGGCCAATGATTCTTTCTTATTATTGATGTTTCTACTATCTCTTCCTCTGCCTTCTTCTCTGAAAACAATAAAAATATGTTTTTAAAAATCAATACAACACATTTTTAAAAAATGTATTTAATACACTTTAAAATCCTCCCACAGCAGCACAAACTCATTTACTTTTATCTTTTCTGACTTCTTGTTATTCCATGGGTGGCTGTGTCACAATGTACTTCAGCAGTCCCCAATGGATACCAAAGCAGGGCACAATTTAAATAATCATAGGGTGCCCTCGTAGCTTTTCATTTTGATCAGCAATGCCAAATTACCTCCTGATAGTTTTTCATTTTGATCAGCAATGCCAAATTGCTTTCACATCTGGAAGCAGCGTTCAACTCGCACACAGCCTTTGCCAAGGTCTTTGAATCTGCCACACGGGTCTCTACAGTGGATCCTGGGAAGGAGCCCCTCTGACGAGGGCAGTCTGAACATTTGTCCACTTGCACACACTGGCCATCGCCACACTAGCCTCAGCAACTGTGAAAGGGCATCCCTGCCACCTCCCACCACTCCTTTGCTCTCTCCTCCTCACTAAAGCCCATCATCACCATCAATAACAACATTTACTGAATACGTGACACATGCTAGGCACGTCACAGAGGCTCCACACTATTTCCCTGACTCCTCTTGACTTTCTCCAGAAGGCAGGTATTATTGCCCTTTAGAAACAGGAAACTGAGGCTGCAAGAGACTAACTCTCAGGACTGTTCCACAGTCTGCCCACCTAGACCCCCTGTGCAGTAAGTCTTGTTTAATTTGCCCATGGGAATGGGAGGAGCAGCAGAAAAGGAAGCAGGAAGAGCTGAGGAAAAGGCAGGATGAAAAGAAAGCTTGCTAGGTTACATTCCTGCCTGAGGGTGGGGCTAGGAAAGGGGATAGGGACAGGTGGCTAAGGTCCGACTGCTACTGCTTACTCCTTCCTCTGTGAGTCTATTTTTGTCAGATCCACCAAAATTATAACGCACATCTCTTGTGACCAAGCAACTCGAGCTCTAGAAATCATCCCCGCACCCTTTTCCTAGCGGAGGTCAGGGCTATGATCAGACAGCTGAAGTATATTCCATCTCCCATGTTCACAGCTTTTATGCTCCTCCTTCTCAGAGCCCCTAGCTCTGGCTAATTTTCCTGCTTTAAATAAACAGCCATTTTTATATGCTAGAGCCTCAACTAATTAAAAACCACTGATTTAGGGCTCAAGTAACTGGTCGTTTTACTGTTTGAAGGTGAAAGTCATAGACAGCAGATGCTGCCAAGACCCAGGTTCAGCCCAAGTTCAACACAACTCAAAGCAGCACTGAGACTGGTGTTAAAAGCGCAAGCGCAGACGCGAGGGGCTCCTCAGGGCTGTCCAAGCGCGGAGAACAGCAGCAAGGCCAGTGCAGGCCAGGGGCAAGACAGAACCACAAGGAGTGTGGAGGGAGCTGGTTCGGGGAAGGGGAGCAAAAGCAGACGGGGTACCACAGGAGGGAGGCCATTTACACAGTGAGGACATGGCCAAGAGCCACAGGAGAGTGGTCCTGTCCTGGAAAGCACCACACCAGCCAGCCTGGATCAGCCCTCCCACAGTCCTGAAGCAGTGAAGGAGAGGGGTCCTAGAAATAACCGTGCACGCAGGCTCTGAAAATAAAACTAGGATCTGATGCAAGACCATGTGACAATAAGGCTTAGGAAAGCAAAGCTACTTGAAATCTTTGCAAGATCCCACCCAAAAGCTGCAGAACATAGCACCACACCCCGATAATGCCATTTCATTCTTATGACAGTAAAGACTTGATTATCACAAAAAAACAGCTAAAAGCAAGCATGAATGATTTTTTTATAATAATGATATAAAGGCTTTTCCAAACATGATATAAATCCCAGCAGCCACAAAGGCAAAGACAAATACATTTGACAACATGGAAAATGACAAGAAAAAAATCTCCCTAAAGAATAAATGACACAGTGAGGAAAAATACATGCACAATTGACAAAGGGCTACTTTGCAAATTCCTTAATTTATATTATAAATCAAACAGACGGGGATGACACAGAAAAAATCCTATAGAAGGGGCAAAGGGTATTAACAGGTAAAACACACACACACACACACACACACACACACACATGACCAAAACACATATGAAAAGATAGTTAGCTTTATTTATGACTAAATGCATGTGAATTACAAAAAGAAAAAAAATGAGAGGCCATTTGTAATGCATCAGATTTGGGCACATTTTAAAAGGGCTGACAGTGTAATCCTGAGGGATACTCTGGTCAGAGGGATCAAAATGTAAAAGACATTTGGTTCACAATTAACTGCTAGGAACTGAGCCTAAAATATACAGTACTTACAAAAGTTTGTACTGAGCACTTGTGTTTGTTATAGTAAAAAATAATAACAATAAAGAGAAAGGATCAACCTCAAGAGACTGATTTGAAAAACCAATCAACAATGAAACACCCACAGCCATTAAAAATAATATAGATCTATATGCTTTCACAAAAGCTCTAATATTTAATCAAAACCAGCAAGATATAAAACAAGATGTATGTATAGATGTGATCCCCTTCACGGACTTTTTTTTAAAAGAAAAAAAATATATGCTACTGTAGCCATTCTGGAAGTAAATGCATGAAACTATTAATGTTGGTGACTCTGGTGGATGAGAATTAAGGACTGGAGAGAGAGAAAAGAACACTTTATTTTATACTTTAAAAAAAATCACATAGCTATATTTTTTCTAAGTTTTTTTCCTAAGACATGTTACCTAAGAATATATAATTTTTTAAACCAAAGAATCTAGAGAAAGATAGGCTGCAAATTAATAATCATTTTTATCAAGCAATTATAGAGACAGAAATAAAGAACTATGAGGAACAATAATTAACACTGATTATGTTTGATCAAAAAGATTTTAAAAAATCAAAATGAACAAAAATAAAACTCAATGGTGGCAGTAATATTTGAACAGAATTTTGTATTGAAATGGAATACAAAGAATGTTCCAGACAGAAGGAGTGGCAAGAGCAGAGAAGAGCGGAGTGGAAATGTCTGGGGTAGTGGCCAGGGCCCGGCACAGGGTGACAGGGCGAAGAGGAGCACCACAGCTGGAGTGTGGAGGGCCTAGAGTGCTGGATTCGAAACTCAAACCAAATCTGGCCGCAGCCAATCTGAACATGGGTGTAGAGAAGGACCCAACGAGTTTTGGAGACGGAGGGAAGCCATCTATTCCAGGAGGCAAGTTACTCAGCCTCAGTCAGGCTGAGGTAGGTACCCCCTGGGCATCTGGGAAGAGCTGTCCAATAAGCAGTGGGCAATGTGGGGCTGGAACTGCAGAGAAACGAGACCTGGAGTTACCAGTCCAGAGTAACCAGAACTGTACAAACTGGAGCGAAGACAGAAAAAGACAGCGAGAACAGACAAGCTGTTTGCTCCTATAAAAGAAGGAGTAAGCATGATGCCTCGTGATGCAGGTAACTAACACTCACAGCCAGCCCAATCCTTAGCACATCGTTTCTGCATCACACGTTGTGAAGCTGTAACAAAACCGTATAATGGAAACCAAAACCAGTGACATCTTCTCACACTGCTGACCCATCCATTCTGGGGAGAACCTAAGAATGAGAAAGGACACGTAAAAGTATCATCTGGGCAAAACACCCACCTGGGGCCTTGCAATCCCCTCTACAGCACCCCTAGGTGCAGCTCAGTGACTGTTTCCCCAGAGTGACAATCAGGACAAAAGTGTGCAAGCAATTAGCCATGGGCTGATTTTTTGAGCCTCCGGGGCTGCTGAGCTCTCTGAGGGCAGGGACTGCACGCCCAAAGCCCAGCAGTGTGTCCAGCAGAGAGAGGCTCTTAGCGTATGTCAGGTGATGCAGCTTAAACCAAGCTGGTGGTTCAAAATCCACAACTGTCACCAGAGCTTCACCCTCAGCTGAAGACCCAAGAGATGCAGGACCGTCTCTGCCAGCAGGCAAAATCCAGCAAGATGGCTCCTTCCCTCTAGCCCAGCGGTCGCCAACTGGCGAGATCCGAAAGGTCAACGACCACTGCTCTAGCCCATCAACATTCTAATGTGCTCCACTTCATCTGAAAGCACCCAGAGACGCTTCCAAGAAAGGAAAGCAAGGCTGCAAATTTGGAAGTTGTTTAAGGCACCGGAGGTACCCATTATTCTCAATCAACATGCTCACGATTCCACATCCTGCTGGATGCCGATCCTAGAGACACAACTCCAACAAGGCTCTCCTATCAGGCGCTGAAGACCCAAACATACCTAACGCTCCTTCTCACACAGAAAGCCATTAGAAAGACCGGAGAAGGAGGCACGAAGGGTGACAGGCATGAGAGCAACCGTACGCATAGAAAAATAATTTTTTATTTTTCTAGATATTTCTGCCCGAGTCTAGATCAAAACTAAAACTGAGCTGTCAGGAATTACAATCCAATCCTTTAGAAAGCAGCAGCCGAACAACAAACATGCTGGTGCTGCTGAAAGCCCAGGCAAGGAAAAAATAAATAAAATGGCATTCTGCAATGGATATTCATGAAGCGCTCGTCCTAATTTAAAAGAAAACAAGTCTAGAGTTCTTACTGCATTAATTCATGTGAGTCTGAAAGAACATTTTTATCCAAACTGTTAAATTTCCCACTGAGGCGTTAACATTCTCCAAGGCTGCTCAGATACATTAATTCTGAGCACCGGTTTGGTTTCACAGTGGGGTTTGTCTTGCAAAACATCAGAAGCTTTTCTGGGCTTTCCTAGCAGGGCAGGAATGACCCTTGAACCTTACTGGCAATGCGGTGACTGAGCTCCTACTGTGTGCTGTATGCTAAGGAAGCCCTTTACCTGCTCACGGGTCCTCACGACACTGTGAGATAGATATTGCAACTATCCTTATTCTACAGATAAGGAAACAAACTCCGAGAGACAGAGCATTTCCCAACGTCATTAAGGCGGGCTAGGTCAGGATTTGAACCCAGACCTATCAGTCTCCAGAGTCAGGATTCTTAAATCCCGTAAGAGTAAGATTTCAAGCCAGGCACCCTGGAGAGATGCAGGGTTTTTCTTGGCGTGGGACTCACTGATCAACTTTGAGTGGAAAGCATTCTCACTGACACAGGGATAATTAAGGGGTGACCATGTATTGCACCTTTGAGTAGTTTGTATCCATTTCTCGGCACAATGTCCATTCTTTTTACTTCTGTCTATGAAGTGAGCAAATAGATGTTTCAAATTCCAATCATAAATCAGAAAAACTCGTTTCAAGGTAAGAGAATGAGTAAGCTCTCCTAAGGCAAAGAACTAAAAACTGTCCAGGAGCAGCATCCTGTATCTGCTTCCTGCTGGCATTTCAGGGGGCATTGGACCTGATAAATCCATCAAGTCCCATCTCTTATGACAAAAGGATTAGAAAAGCTCACTTTGAATTGCTTTCTTCCATGAGGTTTTCCATGCCATCAAAATCAACTAGAAAATATCCACTGAGGTTGAACTACATTCAGTTGATGGCCTTCACTAAGCTAAATTCAACAGTTTCTCAGCCACAAAACATTAAATGAACACAATTAAGAAGTCTGACACAGACTAAGCAGAATTTAAACAAAAGTGACATAAAAATTAATGGGCATAAGACATAGTGATGGCATTCTGGATTCACGACTGGCATTTTTAACAAGTGCTTGAGCTGGATGGTAGAAGCAGAACCCCAGACATGCAGAAACCCACAACTCAGCGGATACACTGAGGTTCAGCCGCCTATCACTTCCCCATTGTGGTACATTCACACCTAATATTAATAAGAGTGATGATTAAAAATGTAATAAGCAGTTAGTAGGTGCTGCAAGTTTTGCCAGCTCGTCCTAAACTTTTTTTCCATTTTAAAACTCATAACAACTCTATGAAGTGGATTTAAAAAAAATACATTTTATTGACTTTTTACAGAGAGGAAGGGAGAAGGATAGAGAGTTAGAAACATCGATGAGAGAGAAACATCGATCAGCTGCCTCCTGCACACTCACCACTGGGGATGTGCCCGCAACCAAGGTACATGCCCTTGACCGGAATTGAACCTGGGACCCTTGAGTCTGCAGGCCGATGCTCTATCCACTGAGCCAAACCGGTCAGGGCTGTGAAGTGGATTTTATCCCCGCCCTGCAGGTGAGTAAGGAGGCTCAGAAGACATCATGTAAATTGCCCACGTTCACACAGCTACAGTAAGTGGCCTTGCTGGAATGCGAACCCAGGCCTGTCTGATTCCAAAGCTGATTGATGGTCTTGCTTTCCCCACAGCCTCTGAACAAAGAATTACATGATATTTTTCCTTTTCCCACAATTAAGAGTAAACATTTTAATGTTTCAAAACTTTGTTTTATGTTACCGGCACCCTAAGAATGAAAACTGAAAACATCCACCTTGAACAGCAGCAGTAGACATGCAACACATGACAGAAAAAGCTGGTCACAGAATGTCCTTTAAGAAAATTGTTTATCAACAAAAATCAAGTATTTGAGTGCCTATGACAATAGTACAGCTGCAGTACTATACAAGGGCTCAGAGAGATGGATGCATGAGGGCCGATGCCCCCACAACCCCCCAGGCAGGCCACAGACAAGTTCAGTAAGAACAAGGGCTGAATCCCGCGCTCAGGTTCCAAGTGCCACAAAGGCCTGGGGGAGGGCAGTCGGGCAACACCCTGGGAGGAAGTGTATCTTCAGCCGGGGCCTGAAGGAAGTGAAATGGAGAATTTACACAGCGGAGAAGAAAAAGGAGGCCAGCACTTCAGAAGGGGAAACGGCAGCAGCAAAGCCCTAGAGAAGCGATTTTCAAGCGCTTTCAGTTCATGGTACCCATACACTAATTCCTAACATTCTGTGGCACACAAAAATATAAACTTTTTTGCCAATCTGACCCCCCTCCCCCCCCCAACAAAAAAGTATCATTTTGATTCATTCACTCACACCGGACAGCTGTTGTTGTGTTGGCTGCTGTCACTCTTTTTTAAATCGACAATCGAAGGGAAAAGAGGTCAGAGCCCCTGACTAAAAAGTCAGGTATTAGATGTTTTAAAAGTCCTGGCTGAAACTCGCTCCCAAAGGAGACAGGCTGCGGGGGAGAGAAGCAGGGAACAGTTTCGGGTTGGTGAGGAGGGGCCCACCACGGATCGCCGTGGAAAGACAGGCTGGGCAAGGGCTGCACACAGTGTGGTACAAACGCCCTGGCCTGATCCCCTGGCCCCTGAGTTCCCCCGTCCTCTCCTACAAGTCATCAGGAACCAGCCTAGTCTCCGGCCCTCACCTCGGCCTGGAGAACAGTTTCCAGTCCGGCCTAGCGTTCAAGTTCTCACCAACGAGCCCAATCGAGCCTTCCTCTTATTCTCTTCCTATATGAACCCTTGGCGGCAAGGAGGCCGGTCTATGCACTAACTCCGTAAGATCACTGGATCTGATTCCTCTTTTCCTATCTCCATCTTACTCACCCTTTAACAGACCCTACTACCTCTTCTGGGCCTTCCCTGACCACTTGGCCTATAATGACCCCCATCTCTCCTCCTCCTGATTCTACAGCACACAGCCTTGTCGAATCAATTACCTCTTTGCAGGTCAAGTCTCAGCACCCAGCGTAAAGCTGCTGGGGGGGAGGGGATGGGCTAAGTGTGTCTTCTACTACACTTTCCCCCACCACATGGAACAGCATCTTGACATTTAATAAGCAAGCAAACACTCAACTCTTTTTTTTTTTTTTACTTCCTATATTAAGTTTGGCATTAGCATAAAGGAAGGATGGGGGGGGGGGCGGGTGCTTCTCAAGTCAGACACCAGCTAAGAAGCTGTTGCAATAATCCAGATGTGAAGCAAAGAGGGCCTGAACCGGGGAACAAAGGGAAGATGGACAACTAGGAGCAACACCAAACATTTTGCATGCAAAACCTCCGAGGGACGCGGCTGACCACTCCTAGGAACAAAAGCAAGGGATGGACTGTGCGTAAGGGAAGGGTGAGAAACGCTTCTCGCAGACATTTTAAAGCCCGTCTGAAACCTACTGTATGAAGTGGCCCAAAAGTCCCCGCCTGCAAAAAGTCTTCCGTGAAACTGCCCGAGATCCTGAACCCGGGACAGCCCTTCCAATGTCAGAGCCGGACGGAAAGGCGACGGCAGGGCTGGAAGGGTCTTCCGCGAGCTCATCTGCAACCCTCCCGGCCCAGAAGGGGACACTGAGGCCCGTCAAGGAAAAGGCGGGCGGAAAGCCTCGGGACGGAGGCTCCCAGACCGGTCGCCCGAACGCACGGCCGCCGAGCCCAGAAGGACGCTGTCTGCAGCCCAGCCCAGCCCTCGCCAATGGCAGGACCGGCTGGGGGCGAAAGTGACCGTGGAGACGTCTCGGGCCAAGCACGACGCGCCGCCCGGGGAAAGGCGGAGGCTTGGGGCGAGAGCAGCGCCAACCCCGCGGCCCGGCCCGGCCGTCCAAGGTTTCCATCTCCCCGGTCTCCTCGTACAAAGGGGTGGCGCCCTCGAGGGCGAAGGGCCCGGAAGCGGGGGATCCCCGGACGCCCGGGCGGCGGCTGGAGAGCCCGGGGCAGCTGGCCGCGCGCGATCCCTCGGCCCCTGGACTCCGGGCGCGCACCGTGGGCCCCTCGGGGGCGCGCGCCTGGCCCAGCAGGTGCCCGGGCCTCCCGACCCCGCCCGGCCTCGGCTCCAGCCAGCGCCGCCCTCCCGCCCACCCGCCGGGCTGACCAGGCGCGGAGGCTCCCGCCCCGCCGCGCCCACGGGAGCCGGTCGGCGGCCGGGCACGGTCCCCAGCCCCGCCCGCTCTGACGAGCTGCGCCCGCCGCCCGCCGTCCCCGGACGGCGCGCCTCACCTGCCGCGAGCGCCGCGCTCACATCGCCCGCCCGCGGCGCTCCCTCCGCCGCCGCCGCCGCCGCCGGCGCCAGGCCCGTCCCCGCCGCTCCGGCAGCCGCCCAGCCCGCGCCCCCCGCCCCCGGAAGCGCTTCCCGGGCCCGCCCCCTCGGCGCGGGCGCTTCCGGGCAGGCGCGGACCGAGAAGGAGGGGCGGCGGTGAGGCCCTCTCGCAGGGGCTCCGGGTCCCAGATTGCGCCCCGCGCCCGTCCCGGAGCCTCGCCGCGGAGGCCGGGGAGCGCGGCGGCCTCGGGCCCAGCTCCGCGAGGGAGCGGCGGCGCCCAGCGCTCCTCCCCTCCGCCCGCCGCTCCTCGGCGCCCCCTGCTGGCGGGAGGCGCGCTCCGCGGCGGAACGCGCTCGGGGCTCCCGGGGTGCAATGGGTGGGAGGTCAGGACCCTAGACGCCCCACCACCGGGGGCCTGTGCCCACCCCCGGCCCAGCCCTCCTCTCCCGAGACCCTGGCTCCACCGCCTGGGGGGCGCCTGCCGCTCTCGCGAGCTGCGCCTGGCGGGGCTGCTGAAGGCTGGGGGTGCAGTGGTTCGGAGCACGGGCCTGGGGACCTGCCATATCCCGTTATTTAATGTGAGACCTTGGGCAGATTTCCTCTTCTTCAAAATGGAGATAAAAATGACGAAGTTGAGGTCATAAAGCCCCTGTCACAGAGCAGGTCTCAAAAAATATGCATTGCCGGATTGCTGGAGACACTGCAACCTTGACACTGGAGTGGGCGTGGGAGCCTTGCCCAACATTGTGCTCTCCGCCTCGGGTGAACTTAAAACATCCTTTAAAGGGCCTCTCTTTGCATTTTGGTGGACTCCTCAGGAGTTGGCAGAGATCAACTGTCCTTTTTCTGACTTTGTAATAAAAGTAAACTAGGAACATGAACAGACGGTTGAACCTCAGAGGGAAGGCAGGAGGGGGATGGGTGGGAAGAGATCAGCCAATGGACTCGTATGCATAGATGTATAACACGAGGACACATGGACACAGATAATGGGTGGTGAGGGCTTGGGGGGAGGGGAGGGCAGGAGTGGGCTGGAAGAGGTTTAGGGGCGGGAAAAGGAGGACCTATGTAATACGTTCAACAATAAAGATTTTTTTAAAAAAATAAACTAGGAGTCAAAGACACTAGCTCTTCTTCAAGATAGAAAGCTGACTTCCTGATGCTACTTCGTCCTTTGCAAGCAGGAACTCTCTCTCCAGCATCCATCCAGTAGCCATCTTCCAGCACGTTACCCTTTGTTAAACACTGTGCACTTTATAAACATGACCTCCTTTAATACACAACCCCAGGAGGCAGTCATCTATTATTACCCCCCATTTTATCCAAAAGAGAGGGTAAGTGACATATCTGAAGTCACACAGTTACATGTCAGACTTCAGGTGAGCTCCCTTGTCTCTCTGACACCAGACAGGAACTTATGGCAACATAATATTCGGAATGCAGAATTTTAAGTAACCGGTTTCTAACTGCAGGCACCTGGGCAGAGAGTCTCACTCTCCTATTCCTCTTCAACTGTTTCCTTGAGATCTGTCCCCAAGAGTAAGATCAGTGAACCCAAGGGCACAGGAATGCAACATCTTGTCAAGCCAGGTGTCCTCAGGACCACCAGGCTGATTCATATGTCCCCCAGTGGGATCCTGTGCCCCCTGCAGACGAGCGGTAGGCCTCATCATTTTAACTGATTTTTGCTAAGTTTGTTATTATGAGTTGGGGTCTTCCTGGCTGTAATACAGTACTTGCGTATCATTAAGGACTATACAGACTAATATGTTCCTACGTATTTAACCTTTGTGCCAAGCGTCTCGAAGTTATTGTCCATCTGTCCATTGGACGCTCGTTATTTCCCTTCTAGATTTACATTTATTCCCCCACCTAATTGGGCCATTAAACTCATATCTTTTCCAGTCCCCTGTCCTTGCTATTATGAGCAGATCATAGCCTCTATCAATTTATTTTAGTTAGAAAATTGTCACTTCTTCACAACTGGAAACTTAAAGACCTAAAAGAACCACAAAGGATGGTCTGAAATTAAAACTTTAACTGAAAGCAGTTATGGTGGGTAGTCATGTCCTAGGCCGGTATATTCCATGGCAAGGTCAATTTTTACCTTAACTGAGCCTATTGTCTTTTTTTTAATATATATTTTATTGATTTTTTACAGAGAGGAAGGGAGAGGGATGGAGAGTTAGAAACATCGATGAGAGAGAAACATCGATCAGCTGCCTCCTGCACACGCCCTACTGGGGATGTGCCTGCAACCAAGGTACATGCCCTTGACCGGAATTGAACCCACGACCCTTCAGTCCGCAGGCCGATGTTCTATCCATTGAGCCAAACCGGTTAGGGCGAGCCTATTGTCTTTTTGCATCTACGATAACATACCTATGAAATGTCAGAGTAACTTGTAACTTCCCTCTCCCCACACACACACAACCAAATGCGCCGGGAAGAAACCACAAATCCCTTCATTATTATTGTTATCATGTTAGTTGTTGACTGTTAACTATCCCGTACTTACCTAAGTAATGTGTCTATCGTTTCACTTTTTTTAAAAAGTTTATAGTTTATTAATCCTCTCATGAAAAATCTGCACAACTATCATAGTCACGGAAGAATCTTTACTCCTTCCTTTTGCCAGCACCAACATTGGTCTTTGCAGTCCCCCTGACTTCCTTCATTCTGTTCTTGCATTCCTTTCTCTGTTTCTTGACGTCTTCTTCTTCTCATATAGGCCATGTCTTGCAAGTCTGTTTGGGTTCATTTTTCTTGGCGTAATCCAGCGGTTCTCAACCTGTGGGTCACGACCCCTTTGGGGGTCAAACAACCCTTTCACAGGGGTCGCCTAAATACATCCTGCATATCAGATACTAGGGGCCCGGTGCACAAAAATTTGTGCACTCGGGGTGGAGGGAGTCCCTCAGCCCGGCCTGTGCCCTCTCACAGTCTGGGACCCCTCAGTGGATGTCCTATGATGGCCCCAGTCTGCCAGGCGCCTTTTGTGTGTGTGTGTGTATGTGTGTGGCCACTGTGGACCTGCCCCCAGCTGCATCTGAGGCTCAGAGCAGTCCTCCTGTGTGTGTCTACCTGCTGGGAACCTGCCACCAGGCACACCGTCAAGGCTTGGAGCAGGCACCCCCTCTATGTTGATCTCTCAGACTCTTGCCCTCTCCTGCATGTTGTTCTCTTTTTGAGCTGTGACCAGGGCTGGGTGCGGCCTGCCTCCCAAGCTTGCCTACTGCCCATCTTCCTCCAGCCATCAGAAAGCAGGGAAAACCCCGCCTCGTGGTCAGGCCAGCCTGTTCCTGCTCCCTGATCCCTGGAAGGGACCTGGGAAGCCACCAAGCAGGCCACCAACTCTTTCCCACTCACCCGTTCCCTGCTGCCTTCCTTTCCCACTTCCTGGTGCCGCCAAGGGGTCTGGGGAGCTGCCAAGCAGGACCCTGGCCCCTGCAGCCTTGCTTTCCCGCTCCCCAGTGCCCCGCAAAGGGCCTGGGAAGCCCACCAAGCAGGCCACTGGACCCCTGCTGTCTCTTTCCCACTCCCCAGCCCGCCACCTTGCTTTCCCACTTCCTGGTGCCCTGCAAGGGGCCTGGGAAGCCCACCAAGCAGGCCACTGACCCCCTGCTGCCTCTTTCCCGCTCCCCAATCCCCCTCCAAGGGCCTGGACAGCTGCCAAGCAGGCCGCCGACCCCCTGCCACCTCTTACCCACTCCCCGGCCCGCCACCTTGCTTTCCCACTTCCTGGTGCCCTGGTGCCACTTCCAACTGCCATAGGCAGGCAGTTGCAACAGAACCCTTTGGTTTTCTCTAGTTCCGTGGCTGTTGGTCTCCATCTTGGCTGGGTTAATTTGCATATAGCTGCTCTGATTGGCTGGTGGTAACGGTCACATTTGCATGTTTCGCTTTTATTATAGAAGATTTACATTATGATTCATAACAGTAGCAACATGACAGTGATGAAGCAGCAATGAAGATAATGTTATGGTGGGAGGTCACCGCAACATGAGGTGCTGTATTAAAGGGTCACGGCATCAGGAAGGCTGAGAGCCGCCTATCGCCATCATTCGAGGAATCATAAATCCTGCCAAGGCCAGTGGTCTTGCCACCACCCAAGTGGGTTCTGAATCCAAACACAAAGATGACATCAGGTGTGGTCTTACACGTTTTGGCTAGCTTTTCCCGAATTTCTGTCCTGGGTACTGTTGCCTTCCCAGGGTGAAGAACATCGATGACCCTTTGCTTGCGCTGAAGTTGTCTGTGGGTCATGAACTTCCTGGTCCGGATAGTTACCGTGTCATTCCTGAGGAAGGATGATCTTCAAGCAGCCAGGGAGGAAAAGAGCTGTCATTTTACTTTTTATCCAATCCCAGAGGTTTCTCTGCTTTGCTTTCTCCCACCTCCCTAATCTATCATCAATGGATTTCTGTAACCCACCTACGTCTCCTCCTTGGATTGAAATGTATAAAAATAGGTACAACAACAACAACCTGCCATTCTCTGGAGCATTATCCCAATCCGTTGATATTCTGCTTCCTGGCAACTGCTGACAGTTTGGCTCAAATAAACTCACAAAAAAATCCTTTACAGGTTTAAATGTTCTTACGTTAACAATCCCACCTCGAGCAAAAGGCGACCAATTTGGTGTGTCTCTCTTACACCAATACTTCTCTCTCTTTCGCGCACCCCCCCCCCTCCGTCATTCTCTCTAAAAAAAAAAAAGGAAAAGATATCCTCAGGTGAGGATTAAAAACTAGTTATTATTATTCTTGGTCAGCAAGAAAGCAAAAGAGAAAGAATGCCTTTGAGAGCCCCCACCCATTTCTATGAGGCCTTTTCTCACTTCCTGGAGAAACAGCTTGCTCTCGCCTCTCCCGTCTCACCTGTGCAGCTTCTGGATGACCCTGCGCCCTGCTGACCCCATCGGGCCCAGATGCTGCCCCTGGAGTCCTCCCCGCCTTCATTTTCTTCCTGGTCTGCCCTCTCCTGTTTTCCTGCTGATCCTACCACACTACCCCTTGTAATTGATGGCTGGCACTCTACTTCTCCTTTGTATTAACCACAGTAGTAATTACTTATTTGTACAGTTATGAGTTTAATACCTGTGTCCCCCACCACTAGCCTGTAAAGTCTGTGAGGATGAGACCTTGTCTGACTTCCGTCCGGCTGTTTCTCCAGTGCTTGGTACTCAATAAAAATGAGTGAAATGAATAGATAATGAGTGGTTGCCTGTTTTTGCTTCTGAGTTCCTTGAGGGCAGGGCCTGTTTAATTTCCTCTACAGCCTGTGGAGAACCTGGTACTGAATGGGCAGCAATAAATATTTGCTGAGTGAAACAAAGAATGAATAAACGAACTGAGAGAATGAACCCCCACTTGTCTTCCCCTTTTACCTTCATCACACCTCACCACCTGTCTCCCCATCTGAGTAAATGGTCACCTGGTCTTGACCAGCCCCTATCTTTAGCTTCCCTTGATCCATAAGGCGACAGGTGAGAGGAGAAAGGCCCGCCACATTTGTAAGGAGTTCTCATTGGAAAAATAAGGTTTTCAGAACTTTGCATCGGGCCTCTCTACCCCAGCTCTTGCAGAGGACACACCTACTGGTCAGAAAGGGTGGCCATCCTCAGGAGAGGGCATATGAATACACACAGGACTACTTTTTTTGTGATCCTATATTCATCAAAGCCATTCACTGCCAAGTTTCATACACACACTACCACATACTGTGGTAGGCGGTGTTGTATTCTGGTTAAGAGGGTGGAGAAGCCCTTAGAGTTGCTTTGGGTGACCACTTAATCTTTTTACTTTTTCTTACTCATCTGAAAATGGGGCCTAATATTACTGAATTTCCTTTTGAAATAAAGGATGTATTCCTGTTCACATTTAAACATTCCTGGGATCAGAAGACATCTTACAATCAATGACTATATTTAATCTGGTTGTGTCACTTTTGAAAGCTATGTCTTCAGATATTTTCTCACAGGCAAATGTCTGACTCAAGTCAGTAAAGTGGAGACATCTGCAAAGATCTAGCCTGGTTTAAAAAGGTGACTGCGTGCTCTCGGTGTTCTAAGCCAGGCATAAACCTGCCGGCACCGCATGGATTTCAATGGAGGGAGCACACTGCGCGGAGAGAGCATTCACTCCGCCACATGTGTTTAATGTAAAGCCATTCTGTCCGTCAAACATCGGGCGGACCAGAAACATTGCTTGCCTTCCCGCAGAAGTCAGAGGGCTTTGCAGGATGACTTTGATGACCAAGACTCTGTAAAAAAGGTGCCTGGGGAGATGGAACCTTTTCCCTCAGTAAATTTTTCTAGAGCACATAGTTCGTTTGACCTTTGACATGACTTCAGCTCTTTCTTGAGTTGAGAGGTGTTTAAAATTAAGTCATGGCATCTGATTGTTTGAAAGCCTAAGATTTCAAATATGAGGATCTGAAGAGGAGGTGTCTCTTTAATCCCTTTTTGTCCTTTTGCTTGTCCTTGAGTCCTTCCCTCCTCACAAGAGAATCAGAAGGGAGGGGAGCCCTTTGGGAACGGAGCCCTGTGGGATGGTCCCAGGCATTATGGAGGAAGGAACAGAGTCTCTTTGTTTCTTTTTCTTTTCTTTTTTTAAAATATTTTTAAATTTATTTTATAGAGGAAGGGAGAGGGAGAAAGAGAAACAATGATGAGAGAAAATCATTGATCAGCTGCCTCCTGCATGCCTTCTATTGGGGATTGAACCTGCCAACCGTGGTATGTGCCCTGACCAGGAATTGAACCATTTATAGGCCGATGCTCAACCACTGAGCCACACCAGCTGGGCTGTTTCTTTTTCTTTTAATCAACTTTATGTAATAAGGCATAATGAGGTTTTTTACAAATGTTTTTATTGACTTCAGAGAGAAAAAGGGAATGGGAGAGAGAGATAGAAACATCAACGATAAGAGAGACTCATCGAGCGGCCTGTACACCCCCTACTGGGGATCGAGCCTACAACCTGGGCATGTGCCCTGACTGGGAATCGAACCATGACTTTCTGATTCATGGGTCGACGCTCAATAACTGAGCCACACTGGCCGGGCCATAATGCGTTTTGACTAAGGTGACCAGACGTCCCGCTTTTGGCGGGACAGTCCCGATTTTTAACAGTTTGTCCCACGTCCCACGGCATTTTTAAAAAGTCCCGATTACTCTTTGTAATATTTTAAGTAATAATAAAAAAAAAAGGGGGGGAAAAAAGAACCCTCCCGGTCAATGGTGTACCGCTTTAAATCTGGTCACCTTTGTTTTGACCAACGTAAACACTTGGGAACTGCCAGCCTGACCATCGCTGTTTGGACTCCTGCTGAGCATGGGGAAGGTGCTTGGAAGCTGATTTTTGATCCTGCTTCCCAGAAACCTTGTGCATCTCACGTTGCTTGTTCACACCACAGACGACGGTGACTGAGGGGGGTCCCGACAGGAGAGGTGAGACCTGCTGGGCAGCAAGCACACAGTGCTTGAGAGACGGCTGTCATGATAGCATGGTTGCATTTTATTCACTTAACACATATTTATTAAGTGTTAATGAAGTGCCAAGCATTGCTCAAGGTGCTGGGGATATAGACATGGACAGGAAAAAAAAAAAATCTGTGCCCTTCTGGAGCGTACATGCTATTAGAGAAAGAGAGGCATAAACTACAAAACATACAGCATGTTGGATGGGGAGAAGGGCTATGGCAAAATAAACAGGGAAGGGGGAAGGGACGAGCTCTGAACGTACCGGTGAGTTCAATCAAACACGAGGATGCTCACAGCTGCAGGGTGAGGAGGGGCTCATGGCACCTGCCTTCCTGACTTCAATCACCCTCTCTGCTGACACCGAGCTGGGGTTTGCCTGAGCCCTGGGTACCTGCCCCGTCTGGTCAGAGCTCTTCTGCTGGGTTCCTCCAGGATCTGCTCTTCCCTCAGCTCTGTCGTCCTGTCCACCATCTCTCGCCCAAAGTTGGGCTGGCTTTGTTTTTAGGTTCAGTGCTCCCACCATGACTAGACATTCTTTCACTGCATTTCCAAGATCGGGCCGCCTGGTAAAAGCCTCGTAACCCGGTTTTCTCGTAAAACGGGTGTGGTAATAGTGCGTGCCCCGCATGGTTGTTATGAGAATCTCATGAGGTAACAGGTGAAGTGGTTTGCAGAGCCTACCACTTGGAGGGTGCTGAATCGGTAGGAGCTCTTAACACATGAGGCACTGGGCTGATGGAAGGATGTGGGGGCAGCGCGGCGTGCACCTGGCTTTGTCTCCCCCGTCCCTCCCCCCGGCCCACACTGTCATTCTGGCTTCCCTTTCATCAGGGGGCTTAACTCCATGGAATCTTTGCCTCTGGCCACTTACTGAGAAAAACTGAACTGATCTGCTGCCTCCCTCGTTGCCCCCACTCTCACTGTCTGCAGAACAGCCTCGGTTCAAAGGGGAGGATGCCTTTCTTGTCAGTCAAGACTCAAGAAGTCGGGGGTATCTGGGCCCTTTCTGTATTTCTAGTGTCCTGGTTTGTAAGACACTGTTCTCCCCTCTGAAAACAAGCAGCCTTTCAGAACACCCGGACGCCCAGGCTACGCTAGTCTAGGGTGCCCCTCTGCGCTAAGAGAACCTCAGTGTCTCGGCATGGACCCTTCTCCTGGTTGGAACCAGAGCACCTCCCTTATTTCCCAACTTGGAAGCCATCCCCCAGCACACAATCGACACTGTAACACTTAGTCCCCTTCCCCCCTGTTCTCCCGGGACATTCAGACAAGGGAGTAACCTCTACCGTTCCCCTCTCCCCTTGAGCTTCTGCTGGCGTCCTTGTCCTTGAGCTCCCGGGGTTCTGACAGAGTTGGACACGCTCTCCGGCTTTGGCTTCTTAAGCAGACCTTTCAGCCCTGAAGTCTGCGTAGGGGAGGCTGCGCGTCAGGTCAGGCGATAAACGGAGAACAGCGCCCACGGTCAGAGCTCACTGAGCAAAGTTCAGATGCTTCACCTCCCTGCACTCTGGCTTCCTCGTCGGTGAAACGGAGGGAGTAAGAGCGTCCTCATCCCGAAGGGCTGTTGGGAGTAGTGCACGGAGGTTATGACTGTGAAGCACTTTACCAAGTGCCTCAGGTATGATGACCACACAAAACCAGGAGTTCATATGTTCACGTCGGGCTTTGTTCGGCTGAGTCTTACTTTCCTGCCGAGGATTCTCTGTCCTGGCCGGCCAGCTACCTGGGAGCTGTCGCACAGAGCCCTGGGCATCCACAGACTCAAGCAGCCTAACACTTACCTGGCTCTCTCACAATTCTTAGAAGTCGCCAGCACTTCCTGTTGCCCGGCTTCCTGTGACTTGACTCTTGTTCCTCACTGTGGTCCCTGTGCCCAGCACGAAGCTGGGCACAAGGCAAGTGCTCAGAAAATGTTTTAAAACAAGGAACAAAGGAAGGACAAGAAGCAGCCAGGCTCTCGTTGGCTCCACTGCCAGGAGATGGCTCAGAACCAGGGACTCAAGATTCACGCAGCCTCCTGAGGGGGCAGCGCTCCAGCTGCCCTGCCTGCAGGTAGACCATCCCCTCTGCCAGGCCAGCCCTCCAGGTCCTCACTCCAACCTCCTCTCAAAACTGCTGCCACCTGCCTTTCCAGAGCTGAAAACAGGCGGTTCGCCTCTGAGAAATGAGCAACAGCAACGTCCCAGGTGCTAAGGGCAGTGTGTAACTGACATTACCCTCTCCCAACGGGTGAGTCCACGGTCACCTTGAACATTCCTTTCAATAAAATGTGTGGAGCACTTGCTTAAGTTTTGCTGAGACTTCAGCCTCTAGGTCTCTCTTCGGTCCAACATCCTCAGCAGAAAGGCCATCTTGAATTCTAAAGCACGCCACCAAGACAGTTTCAGGAAACCTAGAAACTCAGAAGAAAGAATTGGAGGCAAAACTAGAAGCAAGGCCCTTTCTTTACACAATGGAATCCAAGCTGTACTGTTGGCTCGGGAATCTCTCCCAACACCCGCCGCTTCCCTTGCTGTGTCTCACTCCTGCAGATGGGAATGCTGTTTCTAGCGGGATGAGGAGATTCGTGGGGAGCTCACTCAGATCGGTGGCGGTCTGCTATGGAGGATGGTACTCTGCTGGAGTTTGAGCTGCAATTTGGAGGACCATCCCATTTAAAGAACAAGTGAATTAAAATTGAGCCCAGGGAGCTACAATCACACATAACAACATGGAGGAAGCCTAGAAACCATAACATTGAGCGAAAGAAGATAGACACAAGGGTATGCACTGTATGATCCGTTTACGTAAAGTTCAAAGACGGGCAAAACTGTTCTATGGTGCTACTAGTCAGGATAGGTTCCCCTTGGAAAGAGGAATGGAGCCCCATCCTTCTTATCTGGGTACTGGTGACACTGGTATGTTCATTCTGTGAAAATTCGTTGAGCCGCACATTCATAATTTGTGCTCTTTTATGCGTGGTCATACTTCAGTTACAAAAAAGCAAGCAAGTGCACGTGGCCAGCAGGAACTGCTGAGGTCCAGGGCTGAGTCACACAGTGACCATGCAAGCTTTTGTGTAAATTTCTTTAAGTTTAAACTAACTTTCAGAGCAATGAAAGAATAGCATACCCAGCCCAGCTTTCCTGTGTCCACTGGGGTCATTCGACTCTACCAAGAGAAAGCTTTCCTTTCCTCGTGAGCAGGGGGGGGACTCTCACTCAGGGGGCAAGCTCTGTCTCCTGACCTCGACGGTGGCTGCGAGCAAGCACAGCTGCTGATGGGAGAAAATCCTTTAAGAAAATGTCACAATTTCCCCTGGAGCAGGTAAGAGTCATATCTGGGGAGGGGCTCTCAACAGCAGATTCCTCGCTGCCCTCCCGTCTTGACTAATTTCACCCCGAGCGCTACTCTGATCACAGGACAAGCTGCCGCCCAGGTATTCTGCAGAAAGCCACAGTGACGATCATCCTGCCCAAGGCAGGGGGCTCTTTGGGGTCTGGATTTCTGAAAGGGGCCGCTTCTGACTGATAAGATTACTCAGAGAACAAGACTTAAGTCATTCCAGGTTCAAAAATAAAATCCAGCTGAATTACCCTCGGCCTCCTTTAGTAACAGGGGGAGGGACCCGGAGAAGCAGAAGCAGCTCGGCCGGCCGAGGGTGTGACTTGTATCTGATGTGGTTTGAGACCAGCTCTCAGTTCCTGATGGCACGCACCAGGCTGTGACAGCTGCTCACAGGCTGGTGGGGGTGCAGCAGGGCCCTCCCAGTGAGTCGGCACATTTGAGTCTGAAGAGGGAAGCAACTTGAGTGTGACAGAGAGGACTTTCAATACTAAGTAATTCCTACAGCAGTTCCTGGGTGGCTGTTCACAGCATAAATCTACATTTGCTGGGTGACTGAATTTACAAGAGGGACTACAACCCATAATGGTACATACATTGTGCTCTCACCAAATGAGAATTTGACGTCTCTCGTCTCTCACCTTTCCCCTGCCATGCCCAAACCTTCCTAAAGACGGTGGGAGCCTGTTCTAACTTCACCTGAACAACCTGTGGGATGCCAGGCCGCATGCTGTAAGGAACACAGATGTGTAATGAACACAGACATGACAGGTCTTTCCACCCTCTGGTCCTCACAGAGCTTAGCGATGTACACACAAATGATGCCTGCATGAGTGACACTGCCTCTGCCTCACTGGGCTCCCGAAGGACACGTGACTCTGAGATGGGAAGAGCGGCGAAAGCTTCTTATAGGAGGTGGCTTTAGAAATGGACTTTACTTTGGGCAGGGCTAAGGGGCAGGATTCTGGCAGGAGGAGGACAGAGTGGGCATCTTCCGCAGAGGGGACATCAGTAATGCTCATGGGTATAGGGAAGTTGAGGGCAGGTTGAAGGAATAAGGGATTGCGCTGGAGAGCAGAAGTGATAGAAGAGAGAAGCAGTGAGAACAAAAGGAAAGGAAGCCTGAGCCTGAAGAGTTTGGTCCTATTTGGTAGGAATTGGGGACCCCCTGGAGGTTTCAGAGCAGCTTGGGGACATGCTGAAGAGTGAGGGTGACAGAGGCGTGTAGGATGAGGTGCAGTGGGGAGACCAGGCTGGCTCAGCAATGTAGGAAAGAGATAATGAGGATGGGGTGGTGACAGCCACCTCCGAGCCTTTAAAGAACCGCACTCAACTGAGTGTGTGGGGATGGGGTTCTTGAGATTCTCTGCCTGCTGCCCTCTGTCATGACCTTCATGGAGAGAAGAGGGTGAGCAGTACCCTTTTTGAGGACATCAGTGGAACAATTTTTGACTTACATGAAAGGAACTGCTGGTTGGAATTTGGCTGGCATACACGCGTGCCAGAGGCAAAAATCCCATTGAAGAAAATCAAGTTTAGAAGGAGCGCCTGCAGTTCTTGTTCTCAGACTACTGTGCCTGGGTTCACAACCACTCGCCCCCTCCACTAGGCTACCAGGAGTCCAGGAGCATTGCCCTAGTCCATCACCGACTTTGAACGTGGCCTACCTGGGCTCATGGTAGCTCCTCCCTCCAGGCATGCTCCACATCCAGGGAACCACACTGGTAGGCCTAGTATTTGTCACTCAGCCCATGTAGGGAATGCAGCACAAACAACATGTCTTGGCTCATCTCACTCTATTGGGTTAATCTATTGGTTAATCTATTGGGTTAACCTTCCCAACCGCTCTGATTATCGCCTATGAAATCACATCCACACTCTTCAGTCTGGGATCTGAGGCCCTACGTGACCTGGGGCACCACCATGGCGTAATTGTCACGCGCCTGGGCTTCAGAGCCAGGTGACCTAGTTTGTATTTCTGGCTAGGCTGCAGTAAAGATCTAGAGATATCCTATGTGAAGAATGTAGCAGAGTCCAGCATGCAGGAAGCGCTCTGTAGTTGACATCCATTACCATAGTAACAACTTGGCCCCCAAGCTGTATACACTTTCCTACTGTATTCCCATAGCTCCTTTCCTATTTCCCCACCTCCCCGCCTTCCTTAACACTTTTCCCTCCAGGTAAGGTTGGCCTCTTCTTAAGCCACAGTTTCAAAGGTCAGATGCTAACCTGGGCCCTGCTCAGATGCTCACAGCACTAGGAAGGCCCCACAGGCCCCTCGCGCGGGCCCAGTCTTATCTGCTTCTAGCATGTGATCTCCGGGAGCGCAGGGATTGCTGGGTTATTTATTGCCATATCCTCAGCGTGTAGAACAGCACGTAGCGTTAGGCTCTTCCTTCCCTTCTAAAATCCTCGCCCAAGGATATGGTATGTTCTTATTGATTTTAGAGAGGAGGGAGAAAGCGAGAGAGAAACATGGATGTGTGAGAGAAGTATTAATCAGTTGCCTCCGTACACACCCTGACTGGGGATCAAACCTGCAACCTAGGTATGTGTCCTGATTGGGAATCAAACCCGCAAGCTTTTTGGTGCGTGGGATAATTCTCCAACCAATTGAGCCACCCGGCCAGGGCTTACATTTAGTATTTTTTAAGTTTTCCTTATTGATGAGAGGGAGGGGAGGGGAGGGGAGGGGAGGGGAGGGGAGGGAAGGGGAGGGAAGGGAAGGGAAACATCAGTTTGTTGTTCCGTGTCTGTATGCATTCACTGGTTCATTCCTGCATGTGTCCTGACTGGGAATTGAACTAGCAACCTTTTGCTGCACAGGACAACACCCAACTGAGCCACGTCGGCCAGGCCTTACCTTTTTTTTTTTTTTAAAGCGTGACTCTACTAGATAATGTGCTCTTTGAGGGCCTGTTACTGCTTTGTTCTATAGTTTCTATAGTGTCCTTGTGAATTCAATATCCTCAACTATGGACGAATGACAAGAAAAGGGTTCCGCTCAAAAAAGGGGAATGGGAAAATCCTTGGAGGGAGAAATAGGAATCATTGATGGAGAAGTTTCACCCCCTTTTACCCTCGGAATGGCAGTGATGATTTAACGGAAAACCCGGGAGAGGTAAGGGTAGCTCTATCGCTATTACAGAAAATGGCTGTAACTTGGGTGAATAAAGCTCAGGGGCTTGGACCACATGCACAGCTAAGAATGTCCACAGTTAGGTCTGTCTGAGAAGCATTCTCTTAAAGCTGACGGTTAAATCTCATTTACAGGTCTAGATTCTTAAGGTTCAGCTATTTATATGACACAGACAGCAAAGGACCTATCCCGAACAGAAGTATTTTTCACAATCTCTGAAGACAGCCAATCACCAGCCTAGGGCCCCGAGCTGGTGGTCAATAAATATTCAGTGAATAAATGAGAGAATGAACGGGGATATAAAGCTACTTTTTAAGATTTCCCCACATGTGCATGCTAATACTTGTCAACTACATACTTTATGAAGAATAAATATAATGCATTTAAGCATTACCGAATCCATAATAGTGTTTTATGATTCTGAGTTTTTCTTGGTCAACTATTGTCATGTTGTTGTTGCTGTTGTTGTTGTTTGGGGGGGGGGGGTTCTGCAAAATTTTCTAATATTTCAAAATGATCCTTCTGCTTGAAAAGTAGAAACATTTGCCCTAAGATGCTTCTGAAACCACTTCCAGCAGAACTGCTAACACCTTCTGGGCAGAGTCCCTGGTGTGAGCCACAGCTCACGGCTGCCCTTTCTATATCAGATGGTCAGAAAAGCCTCAGCCGTGCTCCCTCAGAGCCGGCCACTAGAAACAAACTATTGCTGTTGCAGGCAACCCCCCCAGTTGTCCAGCCCAAGTTCTGTTTGCCGACTACAACGTTCTACTGTTACCTAAGGCTCAGATCAATCACTATTTGAATGTTGTCCAAAGCAACTTCTGGTCCTTAATCAATTGCCACAAATTTTAGTATTAGATGAAGCACCAAATAACATGTAGCCATCTGTTTTAGATTGTGTCAAAATGTCACTGAAAATATGACCTCTTCTAGAACAAGCTAGAGGGGGGTTCCAAAGGCCAATGGCTTATCTGAGCCCCCTGACCACTGTTCTGGAATTTATCTCCAGGGTCTTGGCACCAGCAGCACCTGCTTCTCTCTGGGTTGGTGGACCCCAACTAGATTCTAGAAGAAATTAACAACAACAAAAGTCACTTTTCTTCACTATAGGTCTAATCCTATATAATAAAAGGCTAATACACAAATTGACAGAACAGCAGAGCGACTGGTCACTATGATGGGCACTGACCACCAGGGGGCAGATGCTCAATGCAGAAGCTACCCCCCGTGCCCCCCCCCGCCCCCGTGGCCAGTGCATGGGGAGCGGGCCTAGGGGAGCAGGCCTAAGCTGTTGGTTGGACATCCCCTGAGGGCTCCCAGACTGCGGAAGGACACACGCCAGGCTGAGAGACCCCCTGCTGCCCCCGAGTGCATGAATTTTGTGCACCAGGCCTCTAGTATATTTCATAAGGAGTGTAGCAATCCAGTTTATCTGATTCTAAAGCAAAGCGCCAACTGTACGTTATCCTACTGACAGGTTGGCTGAGCCACACAGACATGACTTTTCTCTAATAGATATTTGATAAATCCCACTGCCCTCTTCTGCCTGACTTTACCTAAATCCTGTATTACAGCTACGCACCTACTGAGATATAGAATCTGTTATTTGTGTTAGGAAAGAGGACCGATGCTTATCTTAGAATTCTCAGCTAGTGGGTAAGTTCAGCAATCCGCAGGTAACACTAAGCTGGAAGAGGGCACTTCCTAAGATGGCTATGTGCCCGCACTTCCTAAGAAAGGTCTTTGACGAAGCAGTCTATGACTGTAATTGGTGGGTAAGGACCGAACAGTAAAATCTGCATTTATATTTTTTAATTCAGCAGTATTTACTGACTATGGTTCAGGACTGCGCCAGGAATGGCCACTTAGAGACACGGTTCCTATTTCCGAGGAGCTTGCTGTCTCACGGAGGGGCTGGGGTGTGTGAAGAATGCATGGTATATATGAAGCTACAATACAGTGACAAATGCTACAGCAAAACTAAGTTCAGAATGAAATGGTGCCACTGAGTGGGGTGTGAATAACTGTCAGGGGTGCTCAGGGAAGGCATTAAGAGATTTTTGCAGGAGTTTTCCAGGAGGACAAAGGTCTGGGAGTGGTGGATGAAAGAGACGAGTATTCAGGGCAGGTGAATCATCTGTGTGAGGCCCAGGAAGAGCAGTCATGGCCCATGGGGGGATCGGCAAACCACAATGAACCCATAGGCGAATGTCAGGTTGCGGCCAGCTGGCAGGCTAAGGAGTTAAGACTCTTGTCAGGTGGATCACGGGAGGTAACAGGATTAGATCTGCTTAGGAAGAAGGGCTTGGAGCACTCCAGCGGTGGGAGATTACACTGGGACTGGGGGCTATTGTGAGGTAGTGGCTACCCTAGATGCTGATAGAAACAGGGTGGGCCAGGTTAGGGCCCACCAACCCAGAGATATGTAGGTGCTGCTGGTGCCAAGACCCTGGAGATAAATACCAGAGCAGTGGTCAGGGGGCCCAGGTAAGCCGCTGGCCTTTAGAACCCCTCTCTATAGAATATTTCTGTTCAAAATTTAACACTCAGGGCACCAGCAGGCAGTGTGGGGTTTCCTCTGAATGTTCTGAATCCTTGAACAGGCAAGTCACCAGGAAGCAACATAGCACATGTAGCTCAGTGGAGCCCAGGACGCGGGCTGCCAGGGTTTGAGTCCTGGCTCTGCTGTCAGTCCTCCTGCTGGACAGGAACAGCACTAACCTACCTTGCAAGGCTGGTGTGCGGGTGAAGAGTTGATCCACGGAAAGGGCTTAGGACAGTGCAGACCACAGGAGGCCTGGGTACACGCAGCACTACGAAAAAGGGAGCAGGTGGTTGGCTGCACCATGCGAAACTAAAGCTGCTCTGGTCCTATGAACCAGGAGGTCACAGTTCAATTCCTAGTCAGGGCACATGCCTGGGCGGTGGCCTTAATCCTCACTGTGGGGTGTGCAGGAGGCAGCCAATCAATGATTCTCTTTCATCTTTGATGTTTCTATCTCTCTCTGCCTCTCCTTTCCTCTCTGAAATCAATAAAAATATTAAAACAAATAAACAAATAAAGCTGCTCTGGTCTGAAGGGTGGGGTCGTGCTCCTTTTGCCTGCCCATCCTTGCATTAGATCGTCATGGAACGTCTCTACCAGTTTGCAAACCACTGAACTCTCCATTCCTGGGTTTAACTTCTACATGTATTTCCTGAACCCAAAGAATTCATGCAGGGCCAGCCGATCCAGGCCTGGAACAGAACCTGGACAGAACAGTATTTTTCATGAGAGCGTGAAGTGTGAGCACCAGAGGGCTGCCAGTGAGTCGCCCGCCACCTAAAGGAACCAGAGGCTAATCCCACCCAGGCCTGTGCTCCCCAGCATTAGACTGTGCTCGTGCTCTGCAGGTGGAGAGGAACAACTGGGCGAACCTCCTCCTCAGACACAGACATCCCTCCTGGCCCAGATGGGGTGGGGGGGGACCACATCTCTCCAACAGCATGGAAGCTGTCATCCTTTCCTGCTGTGTGAGGGGGCCTGAAATAAAATTCTCCTTCATAGGAATGTAGTGAGGAATAAACGCGTTAGTGCAAGTTAAGAATTTAGCACACGTTAAACGTGCAATGAAACCTTCCTTCACTTAGGGCTGTTATTTCCGTCCATAATCACAATTCTTACACCTATTTAAGTGGGTACGGTGTTCGGTTAAGTGGGGGTTCAGAGCCCGGTAAGTACATAGAACTGCAATTAAAAAAAATTCTCCAAGAAAAATTATCTTCATATTGTGAGTAGACAAAAGATATTCCACACTATATAAATGAGGTGAAAATTAATCCTGTCTAGTTTAGTTCAAGGTCATTGCTGTCACTTAAAAGCCTACAATTTCTATGAAGTCAGATCCTACAGGAGTTTTAGCAGCTTTTACTGATCTGGCATCCACCATCGTGAGTGAACTGCCGTGGGGTTGAGGATCTTTTCAGCAAACCCTAAAAGTGAAATTTTATCACAGCAATCCTGACTCCAAAGTAATAAGATGGGCAGCTCAAGAAGCAGGCTTTGGCTTCCATTAATAAATGTTAGCTGTTACATTAGGCAGACCAGTATACCCTGGGGACTAACTAGTATCTTATTAGGTTATAAATATATTTAATGGCTGTAGTACTGGTTTCTTATTTTGGAATATGAGAAAAATCAGAACTCATAATCACTAGAGTCTAACAAGCCACTGTTTTTTATAAAATATATTTACCTGTAATACTGCTTATAAATCACTGTTTCTATAGAGCCCACATACTCCTCAAAGGGCAGCTATGATTTTCCTGTAACTGCATCAAGGTACTTGCAGTGGTACAAGAGAGTGGCAGAAGATTATAAAATGAAAAACATTTTCTTCCTTTGTTAATCTTCATCCGAGGATATTTTCTCCATTGATTTTTTTTTTTTTTTTTTGAGAGAGAGAGAGTGGAAGGGAGGGAGGAAGAGAGGGAGACCTAGAGAAGAGGGGAGACAAAGAGAAACATCAGTGTGAGAGACACATCAATTGGCTGTCTTCTGCACGGGCCCTGGCCGGGGCTGAGGATCAAGCCTGTGACCCAGATACGTGTCCTTGAGCAGGAACGGAACCCTCGACCCTTAGGTGCACAGGATGATGCTCTCACCACTGCGCACACCAGCCAGGGTCAAATTGTTTGGTTTTGATCCAACTAGTCAAACCAGTTCAGAAAAAGATGATGAAATTTCTCTCCCCACCTTCACTCCCCTTCTGGTTTCTCATTAAGGGGAAAAAATGCCACTCCTGCCCATCTTCATTTACTGAACTCTAAACACAGAACGCGGTCCAAGTTTTCTTAAAAAGAACAAGATAAAGTTCAAAGGGCAGAGCTGTCTTTCGCTTTCTGTAGAGAAAGAGCATACTTAAGATCATTTACCAAATGATGAATGACTGTTACATCAAGTTCCAGCTTACCTCTCATCTCCTGCTGCGGACTTGCTAACTGCTCCACTGGCTGTGGGACACTCGGAGAGCTGCGCGCCCTCCGCGATGCCCAGGCATGGAGAGTGTGTGTGGGGGGGTGCTCCGCCGGTGTGAGGGGACGCTGTCCGAGTTGACTGTGAGGAAATCTAAGTAAACTGCACAGGTGTTACATGCTCACATCCTACCCCACTTCTGTTCCCCAAGATAAATAAACCACTTCATCTTTTCCTTCCTCCTGATAAGGAGACAGGGCTTCTCATCTCCACACCCCAGAGGTCCCTCGCCTGCGGGAGCCATGTGAACAAACCTGCTTTATGGGGGGCTGGACTGCTGGTAACCACAGGCCTCGGCAGGGGCCCCAGGGGGGGTGGAAGTAGGGGTCAGAGGGGTCACATGCCACAGAGACTGAGCTATTTGCCCTGGTCAGGATGGAAAGGCCCTACCTTGGGGGAAAAAGGGCTAGAAACGGTTCTTCTGGACTTCTTCACACGCAGAGGATGGCCAAGCTAGCTGCAGCTTCAGAATCAGCAGTGGGGAGGGGGAACCTCACAACAAACAGTGGTAACAGAAGGTGTGTGGGAAGATGTTAAGTTTGGTCTAAAACAAGCAGTGTCTCGGGTAATGAGCTGTTGTGAGGAAATATGTGGGGCTCGCAGTGCCGGCAGCACTTTAAAGGGCACTGCTGCTGTTCCTTCAGGGTTTTCTTTTTTTAGGGGGGTGGCTGGGGAAGGGCAGAGTGAGGTGAGGCAGAGCCCCCTTAAAGAGCATGGAGGATTTCGGAGCAGAGGAAAAGTCCCCTCCACGTGTTGCAGCCACAAAGGCCTGCATTCGCACCGCAGCTCTGCTCTGGCCACTGTCCTGCCTTTGGGGACACCCTGCCTTCTCAGAGTCCCAGCAGCTGCACAGGTGAAATGAATAGACCTGGGGCATCAGCCAGGGTCCTGGCACGAAGCAGTTGGCACACTCAGCTGCGATGAGCTAGTAGTGGTAAGTACTTACAAAGGCTGTGGGCAGGGTTAAGGGACCCCTGAGAGGGCAGAGAAGCCCCTGAGGCCTGGCAAACAGGGAGTCAGGACCAATTCTTGGCTTGAAATGATAGAGGCAGGGTATGGTTACCAAACACTGAAGTTGCCCGACAGGAGCTGTGGCCCTTGGCAGAGGTGCCCGGCCACGGTCAACCCACACCTGGCAGGAGGAAGCCAGGGGAGTGACTTCTCCAACCTCTGCTTAAATGCCAAGCTCCTCCCAGCACATCTGGTAGATCCTGACCAGAGAGGCTGGACTCCAGAACGAAGCACAGGGTGGGGAAGGGACCTAAAGGGGCAGAGAACACCCAGCACACCCAACACACGATGGGGCTGGCGAGGTTTTAACGAGAGCATCATCGTAAGTGCCTGGCATCGCAAATGGTCGCTCACTACCCAGTCGATCCGACTGTCTATTTGGCATTTACTCCTGAAAGGCCACATATAACTTTTATTCTCAGGTGGCAAAAGCCAGAATGAAAAAAAAGACATGTTTCACCCAGAGTGAAAAAACTTTTACAAAATTGACAGATAACATTTATTAAAACATGTCATACAAAAGGGCATGGTCTCTTCTATAAGAAGAAAATATTAAACAGTAACATTCAGTTAAGTAAAACCATGCTGTACACTGAAGACAGCAATATATATATATATATATATATATAGACAAAACTATTCAACTTTTGCAACACAGGCATAACAG
>PVJC01003286.1:61439-72003 GCA_004026665.1 Murina feae
AAAAAAAAAAAAAAAAAAAAAAAAAAAAAAAAGTCACATTTCCAAAATGTGTTCCAGCATCTTCCCATAGAATACTACCAGTAGAGATCTAAAATAAGAAACATGTACCTTTAAATATATACGTAGCAAAGAAAAAACTTGATCAAACAAACCCTGATTTCACTGAATAAAGTTAGTCACCCATGAAAGCAACCTAAACACAAAATTAACTGCGGCACAGACGGGGGCGGGGCGGAGGGAGGACACTGTTGCTTGGTGTCCAGCACTCCTAGATGATCAGAGACCTTTTCAAAGCAAACCCCTGGGTTGGGAGTGATGGTGTCCTCGCCACCTTTGGTGACCAGGGGACTGCAGCGAATCCCCCTCCCCAGGAAAGCAGTTCTGCCCTCCGGCTCTACCTTCACTTGGGGCAGGCAGCTTGGGGGGGGAGCATGCCTCCTCCACAGAAGAGTCCTGAGGCTCAGCAGCTTTCCCAAACAGCTGGAAGTCAGCGGAGGGCCAGTTTAGTTCAGAAAAGCTCACTAGAAAGCAGGAAACGCGTCTGCGAAGACTCTCTGAAAGCTGTGGCCAGGAGAGGAGACGGGAGGAAGGTGAGATCTGGATCAGAATCAACAGGCTGGGCCCAGGAGCGCCTAAGGGTGACCCTGGGCGCTAGAAAGGCTGCCGCAGTCCTTCGGTAGACAGTGACGCCCACTTACCAAGTGGATTACTGTAATGTGTACATTTAAAATTAAAGGCCTAGTATCAGTACTCACATCAAATACCACTGGTGGCACCTTGAAGCCCTTTCCCACTGGGAGTAGATCAAACCACAGTTAACACTCAAAGCAGAGGACAAACACCTTGGTTGTAGGCCACTGATAGGATCCCTGAAAGACTGTTTGGAAAATGTTACCTACAGCCACCCAAACTTTGGAAGGATAAAGATTTTCTAAAGCTGTACGGAAGCTAAGGGGACAGACTATGCAACCCAGGGTGGGCAGGAAAAACAGGTAGTAATACAGCATGACCTCCTACCCCCAAAAGCCGAGTTTATAAAACTGTCCAAACTAAGGCAACCCCTTCCCCACCTCTCTGAACATGCCAACATTTCCGAAGCCCGACTGTCTCCCAGGGTCTGGCTGGCCTGATTAACAACCCTAATTTTTATGGAAACCTCAATGATCATAAAAAACTTAAAACAATGCAGGCAAGGAACTTGGACTTTAAGTTCTACATTTCGTAGCTGATGTGCATGTAAGGATTTCAACAAAAAATACAGCTTCACAACTCCTGGAGTCCCAGCACAACTGATGGCTTCCCAACGACCCTAGAGGGCTGCCTCTCCCACTCCTGGCCCAGTGCGGGCGCTTCATTACTCATGACGTGGGTGCTGGCTGACCTCAGGATAATTGAAGGAACATGATTCCCCCCCCCCCCCCGTATTTTAATTTTACTCTTCTCCTCCAATGTCCCAAGGCTCGTGTGAATATAATCTTTAATGGGAAACAGGGTGTCACACCTTCCGAACAGGCAGACACTGGTTTGCTGATACAATGGAAGAAGGTCATCAGCTGTTGGCAGAACAGAAAAGCTTCTTTGCCTTAGTGCTGAGATATGAAGGGAGATGAAAGTTCTCCTCACACATAATGGCTGGGATCAGACCTGGAACCCACTGGCTTCTAATGAGAAAAAGGACAGGAGCTGCTAAGCTTGGTTGTCTGTCAGGTCCACAGAGAAAGGACTGGTAATGGTGACGTTTCAACATGAAGAGAATATTAATGTGGCAAACAACCAAGAGGTAATAGCTAGTTTCTAGGTTAAAAAAATCAATATATATATATATATATATATATATATATATATATGTATTATAATAAAGTTTTAAATACAAAGTGCTTTTTATATATCGAGAATGATACAGTGTTAATGAGTAGATCCCTGTTTTGTAATCTTGATTACAAGAGTTAACTGGTAAGAACTTCCTTTCCTCTTTCTCGACAACGTTCAACAAGTAAACACCTGGTGGTAGAAGCTTCAGGATCATAGGCCATTGCCAGCGATGTCTGTCATATGAGAGCAAAACCAAACTTTTAAAACAAAATTTCATCCCAAATCCAAGAAAAGTTATTTTTATTTTCAGGGAAAAAAAGGTTTCCACTTGGAAGGAATAGACCAGTAAGTTTATGGAAAAGTTGACATAGAGTAGCACCCTGCCCTACTCTGGTGATAAGTTCAGGTATATTACAGATGCTTAAAAGCATCCTGAGCAAAGGCCTGCTTTTCACCCTGAAACATCTGACTGATTGGAGAAGAGGTCTCAGAATAGCTGCTCGTCTTGTTGCTTTTGGTAGGTATAGCTAGCTATGTGGACTTGTAAATTTATGCAGCTTTGTCTATAATTTGGGAGCATGAATCTGTAGACTACTTTCTAAAATTAGGATCCTTTTCCCCCCCTTTTAAAACACATTCCAGCACTCCTAAAAGACCCGGCAGCCTTAGCTCAGTGTGACCCTCTCAGGGAATAAATATCTCCCCTACCCATGTAGTTCCAAGACTCCTCTTTTCAAGACTCCCCCTCTACTGCGACCTGCCACTCACAATGCTGCTATTCTGGCAACTCTCGCTCTGACAGTTGCGGGCAGTGTCACTGCAGCACTCTATTTATCATGAAGTTCACAGGTAATTCTCAGCTGTGACTTTCGGCTCCTTCCCACTAACTGGTCACGGACTGACCTCTTTGGGAAGAACCATAATCTAAGAAGGAGCAAAAGGCTACAGCAGCCAATGGTACTGTGGTCGGTCACAGCAGGCAAGACGTCTACTAGCCGTAAAGCAGATCCCACTGTGTGGATGCTACAGTTAAAACGTAACGGATTTGGGACAGCAAGCCAATTAGAAATACCTATCTCTGGCACACTAGAGAATTATAATTAGATACAATTGTTCAAACTAAATGCTAGTACTAAATACAAAATTCTGCCTTATCAAGAGTCTGAAACACACTGGTGACAGCGGCGCCTTACAGAAATCGAAGCTTGTACCATAAGCTGTTTTATACTTGAACTGTCACCTCTCACTATCTCCTTAGTTCTAGTTAAAATACCCTTTTAGAAAGAATAAAACCAGATGAAAGATGTTAATCAGGTTCGTATCCTAACAATCACATTGTTTGTAGCTTTTCGTAAGTAGCACTTCATTCAGTAAAGCAGCTCCCAAAACAAATCCACATTACCTAAGTATCTATAGGAAGCGCAAAGTACGCTGCCATGACCTTGTAATAAATGATCAAAAACGGCTGCCACCTGAAAGGGAACTGGCGGGCTAGTGTCCAGCTCCCAGTGCAGGATCTCTATCACCAAGTCCACCCGCCCAATCACAAGCCTGAAGGTGTACCTGGCCAGCCGGAAGGTGGCTTAACTCACCCCCATTACCTACTCCAGACCTGGACTGGAACATACAAATCTGAGGAACTGGATTTTTTAATTGGCCTACTTAGAACTGGTCTTTCAGAAATATCTTCCATTTTTTTTTTTAAGCTTCTCTCATAATAGCAAGTAGCACACATCATCTGTGCCCAGATTTGCATAATTACCATCTTTTATTTTGGTGCCTGCCACTCAAGGGCCAGATACTATTTTTAGTTAGCCTCAGTTGTATTCTGCTCAGCCTTTGCAGCTTCGTAAGACTTGGTACAAGAAGTCACGTGCCTGTGGAAACTGTCCCTCCACATAAATCTCTTTGCACAGATATTACACTCATATGGCTTTATGCCTGTGTGAATTTTCATGTGGCCCACGAGGTGATGCTTCATTTTGAATTTCTTACCACAGACACCACAGCCATAAGGCCGGAGACCGAGATGCATGCTCATGTGTCGATCTCTCTGGCTCTTGTGAGTGAAACTTTTCCCACACTGACAAGGGTACAGCTTGTCCGTGGCTGAGAATCCCAAGTGAGAAGCTTCTTCTTTAATCCCCGCTACCATTTCAATATTCTCACTGTAGCCTGCTGGGAGAGCGGCCTCCTGTCTGTGCCCAATGAGACTGCCCTCTGACCTCTCTCCAGAAAACTCTTCCATGGAAGAGCCATAGAAATCCACCTGCTCGTCATAATTGCTTTCATCGGCCTGTTCGTCGAACTCTGCTTCCACTTTCTTCTCCACGATGTGAAAGTCCTCCTCCACTCCCGAAGGCTGGACCGAGTGCTCCGCCTGCATGTTGCTGATGGACTCGGTGACCTGGTGCTCATCGTAGGACGCGTGCACGTCCATGCCCTCGCACGCCTGCTCAAAGCGCTCGGGCTTCACGTGGATCCAGCGCTTGTGAGCCATTATGCTGGGCTTGCTGTACAGAGGCCGGGTGTAGTGGAACTCGGCACCGTCGCTGGCCGCCTCCTCCCCATCCTGGCTTGCCATCTCAGTGCTCAGCCGGTCGTGCTCGGTGGACGAG
The DNA here is from genome assembly GCA_004026665.1 of Murina feae. NCBI lineage: Eukaryota > Metazoa > Chordata > Mammalia > Chiroptera > Vespertilionidae > Murina > Murina feae. Next base: position 65,870 of record PVJC01003286.1, read on the forward strand.
TTGCTGGGAAGGTATTCGTGCTCCGTGAGCTGCGACGACAGCTCGTCTTTGGTGCTCTCCTCTTCGTTCTCTCCATCCCTCAGTTCTTGGGATTTGGGGAAGTCAGTATGGCCCCCCGAGCCCAGCTCGAAGCTCTCTACCAGGCCATTATAACTACTGCTGCTTGGAGACTGGTGATCACTGCTGTGATTTAGCTTTTGACAAAGGACGGTGGGGTTTCCCTCTAAAACCTCAGTGCATTTGTCTACCACATGCCACATCTGGAGGAAGCTTGCTGCTGTTAAGTAACTAACAATCTCTGGAGCGGGCATCACCAGGCGTCCTGTGTAACTGGACAGGAGAATGTTCTCGAACACTCTCGGGTTCATCACATCAGGCAAAACAATCCTCCTGCTGTTTTTCAGAAGCACCTGGTCACAAAAGTAGGGCGAACTGGCAGCCAGAACAGCTTTGTGTGCCCGGAAAATGTGGCCTTGCACAACAATGGAGACATCACATAACTGTCCTTGTTGGCGCTGCTGGTTCAGTTTCTGCAGAATGGTGCTGGAAAAATCAGGAAATTCTACTCGAAAAGAGTTTGTTCCAGGCTCCATTTCATCACAAATCTTGTCCAGTGCTACAAAAGAAAGAAAAATGAGTGCTAATGCCATCCCAGAGAGAAACTGATGGATCTCTAAGAAAACTGAGAAGGGTCCCACGTGCCACCAGAGCCTCACCTGCGGGCATTGCTGGGTTGGGCATTCATTCCCTATAGGGAGCAGCTATAGGGTTAAGCCTCCGACTGACCTGTTGGCAAAGCCACAAACAAGTCCCAGCTTAGAGGGCACAGCCCTCTTAGCAAAATTAGGCTTGACCTTATGAGGCTCCCTAGATCTTATCTGGGTAGCTAATGGGCTGAGGGAGATGCAGCAAGTGCTGCCAAAACAAGTGAAACTCACCAGAACCTTGTAACTATGGTGACCACTACTTTGTTAACCTCTGGCTATAAAATAAAGGCTCAGCTTGCTGTCTGGATCTCTCTCTGTGGCCTTAGCCAGGCACGGGAAGATCCACCTAGACCCAGCTTATTCTATTTGTCTTTTCTACATCCTTTGCCACCCCGCCCCCCACTTCAGGCTCACCAAACCCTTGGCTGTGCTGGCACGGCACAATTCCTCAGAGCAAGGCTAGCAGGTATGAGCGTGCCAAGAGTAAGAACCACCCACCACTCACTATGGTATTAACTCTTCATTTTGCCTGTGTCTGAAAACCCAGCAGATTTATCAGTGGTATTTATCATATCACTCTAATCTATATCTAAGTATTGCTAAATACCAGGTATGAGATAATAGTACCACATAACCAAAGCACAGATTGCAAGTCAACAATGAGAGATAGGAGAGATGCAAAGAGAAGAAATGAAGGTTTCTTGAGTATATAATGTCCCTGGTATGTAATTACTATATATGAATACATTCATTTTTCAATTAATCTTTCTAATGACTCTGAAAATATAGGGATTGATATTCAAGTTCAGTGACTTCAAGCAACCATGCCAAGGTCAAAATAAAAGTTTTTATTAAGATGGGATTTGAATCTAGGTTTCTATGACTCCAAAGCCTATGTGTTTTCCCTATCACATCATTCTGCTGCTCCTTAGAAGTTGTCAAAATACCAAATAGTCATTAATAATTTCAAGAGGTAGGGCAGTGTTTTAAGAATGAAGTATTAGTTTATGGTTTATACCTCTTATTTCATCATAACTTAAAACAAACATAGACCAAGAAACAAACTATTTAGATACTTGCAGTTTCAAAAAGGAAAGAAAACTATGTAAAAGTATAGATTAGAAATATGTAAACACATTCTCTGCTTGATCTCATCACTGTAGAATTTTGTTTTTAGCTAACTGGAAAAAAAAAAAAAACATGGGGAGAGGGACTAATACACACGAGTTTGATTAGTTCCCATATAAAAGAGGCACCCAGAATTCCCTATAAGGACAGGACAGGGAATTCTATGAACCAGGGAGTGACACTGAATTTTCTACCCCCTTGACCCTGGACTTCCCAGCCTCCAGAACTTTGAGGAATAAATTTCTACTTATTTTGTTACAGTAGCCCAAGTGGATCAAGACACCACATCAGCACAAAAAGAGCTAACTCATTCTGTTCAAATGGATATTAGTTTCCTGCTATCTGGATTTATCATAACTTAAGCAGTTCTCTTCTTACAGAATTTTAATTGTTCAGTTTGAAATTATGAGCAATGCTATAATGGACACCTGTGCATAACTATCTTGGCATATCTTTGAAATATCCATAGATTAATCTCTACCAGCGGAATTATGGGGTCAAAGAAAGGGCTGTGCATTTGACATTCTGATATGCATTACCAAACTACTTTCCAGAAAGGTTGCGGCAAGCCACACTCCTACCCACAGTAATGACAGTACCTACTCCCCCACACTCTTACCAACATTAGATGTTATCAAATAAGACCTTAAAAATTTGGTAAATTACCAAAGTGACTAATCTAAGATTCACTGTTGTTTTGACCAACATTTCTTTAATTATTATGTAAGATACATTTTACTCATGTTTACTAGTCACTTGTTTTTCCTATAAATTATCAGTCATATCCTTTGCTCAAATAAACTGGGCAATTCATCGTACTGATTTGTAGTTTTTCTTGTAAATTCATGAAATTAACTTTAAAATGTATGTAAATTACCCAATCTTTACTTTTACAGCTCCAGGGCTTTGTGTTAGACATGGAAAAGCATTCCTAACTCCAAAGTTATTTTTAAAAAGTAAACAAAAATTATTTAGGCTTTTTCTTGGTACATTTTTTAAAAAGCATGTTAAACCTTTAATATACAAAGTTTATTTTGGCATACAGAGAAATACTGGGATCCAGCCCTTTCCCCTCCAAAATGGCTAGCCTATTTTTTCAACACTATCATTGAATATCTACCTTTTCTTGAAGATTCAAGTACGTGATGTAGAATTTTAAATGACTGACAATACACTTTTATTTCTTTAAAGTATATTTTATTTGGTTTTTACAGAGAGGGAGGGACAGGGATAGAGAGTTAGAAACATTGATGAGAGAGAAACATTGATCAGCTGCCTCCTGCACACCCTTATTGGGATGGAGCCCGCAACCAAGGTACATGCCCTTGACCAGAACTGAACCTGGAACCCGCCTTCAGTCTGAGGGCCGACGCTCTACACACTGAGCCAAACCATCATAGAAAACTAGAGGCCTGGTGCACGGATTCGTGCACACTGAAAGGAAATTAATTAGAAGGTGGCCAGTGGGTTGGGACTAGGCGAGATGGGCTAAACACACCCTGGAGCCAACCTGCTGGCCACACCTGGGCGGTACCGGGGCTTGAAGGGCATCTGCGAAGTGAGCAGGGTCTCTCTGGCAGGTGGGGTCCCTCAGTCTGGCCTGCAGGGATTGGGCTGAAACCAGCAGTCTGACATTCCCTGAGGGGTCCCAGAGTGCAAGAGGGCATTCTGCAAAGTTACTGTCACTGGATAGCTCCTGTGTTGAGCGTCTGCCCCCTGGTGGTCAGTGCATGTCATACCTACCATCTCACCTAGTCGCTTAGCCTTTTATACACACACACACACACACACACTAGGGGCCAAGTGCACAAAAATTTGTGCACTCGGGGGTGGGGGGAGTGTCCCTCAGCCCAGCCTGTGCCCTCTCGCAGTCTTGGACTCCTTAGGGGATGTCCACCTGCTGGTGTGCCTGGCCAGCCTGGTTGAGGGGTTGAGGGCTATTTTCAGGCTGCCCACAGTCCCTTCAGAGTTCGGGTCCCTACTGGGGTGCCTGGCCAGCCTGGGTGAGGGGCTGAAGGCCGTTTTCAGGCTGCCCACAGCTCCCATTGACCCAATATCCCAGTGAGGCTGGCTGGAATCAGGTTTCTAGGGTTTATCTTCTACAATTGAAACATTATTGCCTTGAGTGGAGGCCCGGCCGGCCTAAGCAGGCAGTTTCAACTCCATTGCTGGTGCAATGGAAGCTTCCTCTTTGCTCTAGTTCTGTGGCTGCCGGCTGCCATCTTGGCTGGGTTAATTTGCATACAGTCGCTCTGATTGGTGGGCATGGCTTGGCTGGTGGACGTGGCTTAGGTGTAACCAAGTGAGGTCAATTTGTATATTACTCTTTTATTAGATTAGATAGAAGATATATATATAAATGATGGAGTAGAAAGCTCTAGAGGTCAGTTCCTCCATAAAAACAACCAGTAAGCTATTAAAATTATCAGAATCAACTATTTTAGAACCCTGGAATCTGATCAGACACTTATAGCAACTTATAGCCTCTCCCTTGAACCTTGCTAAGAAAGCAGTGTCCCAAATCAGCTACAATTCCTTCCTCAGCCCTGCCATAGGCTGGGGGACATTGCCCACATTCCTACAGTGGCTGGCTGGTGCCAGGGTGGACAACAGGGCCATGTCCTCCAAAAATTAGGGGGTTTTGCCCCTGGCCAGTCTGGTAGACCCACACAGCTCTGTTTGGATTTCTCAGGTTGCAGTGGCTTCCATAGCAGCATCTACCATAAGGTTTAAAAAAACCAATAACCAATATATGTTCCCCTGCATTCCTCTGTGTCACAGCATTTAAGGAAATCTTTATCAAGTCACAGTCTGACCACATAGATAAAGCAACAGAAATTTCAGTGACAATATACAATAAGGAATACTATAGACTTTGAAAAACAGTTTGGAAAAAAATCACTGTTCAAACAGGCCACTGCAGCCCTCAACGAGTATTAAAGGAAACTGCCTCAGAGGGGAAGAATCTATTTCAAGAGCCACCACATTAGAATACTCAAAATGTTCCAGTTCTTAACCAAAACTAAAAACTACACAAAGAAAAAGGAAAATATGGAGTATTCACAGGGAAAAAAGAATCAGAAATTCCCGACATCCCATTCATGTGTTGAAGCCCTGCAACCTCTAGTCCCCCCAGATGTACCTATATTTGGATATAAGGTCTTTAAAAAGGCAATTAAGTTAAAATGGGGCCACCATGGTGGGCCTTAATAGAATCTGACTATCCTGTTGGTAAGAAATGAAATTTGGACACAGTGGGAAAGTGGCCATCTGCAAGCTAAGAAGTGCTCAGGAGAAACCAAATCTTCTAACACCACAATCTCAGACTTCTGGCCTCTAGAATTGTGTGTGTATGTGTGTGTGAATTCTGTTATTTAAGTCACCTAGTCTGTGATGTTTTGTTATGGCAGACCTAGGAAACAAATATGAGCTGAAATAAAATATTCATAAAAGGAATTCAATGGCTGATTTAATCAGGCAGAAGGAAAAAAATCAGCAAATTCAAAAATAAAGCAAATGATATTATCCAGCCTGAGTAGCAGAAAGAAGAATGAAGAAAAATGAACACAATCTGAGGTACCTATGGGACACTATTAAATGTACCAACACCAACATGCATATCATGGGACTCTCAGAAGAAGAAAGGGTAGAAAAGATATTTAAAGAAACAATGGTCAAAAACTTCCCAAATTTAATAAAAGACACACCTATATATCTAGAAGCTCAACAAACTCTAAGCGGGATAAAATTAAAGAAATCACACGAGATACATCGTAAGTCAAATAGAAGAAAGACAAAGACAAAGAATAATCTTGAAAGCACAAGAAAGAAGCAAATCATCATGTAAAAGGGTTTTTCAGTAAGATTTAACAACTAATTTCTCATTAGAAACCATGGAACAGTGGATCACATTTAAAGTGATAGAAGGCAGTGGTATGACATTTAAAGAGCTAGAAGAAAAATCTGTCAACCATGAATCCTTTATATGGCAAAACTATTCTTTCAATAATGAAGAAGAGGAAAACCCTGGATGGGTAGCTCAGTTGATTAAAGCATCATCCCAATATGCTAAGGTTGCAGATTCAAACCCCAGTCAGGTTATGTACAAGAATCAACCAATGAATGCATAAGTAAGTGGAACAACAAATTGATGTTTCTCTCTGTGTTTCCCTTCCTCTCTCTCTAAAATCAATCAATAACAATTATTTTAAAAGAATGAAGGGGAAATTAAGACATTTCCAGATAAATAAAATCTAAGGGTATTGTTACCAGTAAACCTCCTCTACAAGAAATGATAAA
>PVJC01003287.1:0-16324 GCA_004026665.1 Murina feae
AAAACAGAAGGCTTCACTGCCCTGATGATGGAGGAAGCTGCCTGCCTAGGCCAGCTGTGGCCTCCACTAAAGGCAACAAAGTTTCAATTATAGAAGATAAATATTTTCTGGTGTATAAGATGACTTTTTAACCCAGCAAAATTTTCTCAAAAGTCAGGGGTTATCTTATATGCCAGGTGTCATCTTATAGGGCGGGTGCTGAAACTTCTGAGCCAGACTGGAAATCTGCGGTCGCCTCATATGGTGGGGGAGCTCAAAAATGGCCACACTCCATTCATTTCAATGGAGCTGGCTGGAGACCACAAGTGTCTCCAGTTGGCTCCTTTTTGTGCCCCATAGGGTCTCCATCCAGACTTTTTAACCCATGAAAATCTTCTCAAAAGTTGGGGATCATCTTAAACGCCCAGTCGTCTTATTTCCCAGCCAGAAAATACAGGTAAACTTCAGATACCCCTGAGAGCTTGGGTGGTTGGGGGCTGTGGCCAGCCTGCAAACAGCCATCAGCCCCTCACCCAGGATAGCCCCACCCTCATGGGGTGAGGGTCCCTGCTGGGGGCTTGGCCAGTCTTGAAAACAGCCCTCAGCCCCTCACCCAGGCTGGCCAGGCACCCCAGCAGGGACCCCCACCCTGAAGGGACTGTGGCCAGCCTGAAAACAACCATCAGCCACTCACCCAGGCTGGCCAGGAACCCCAGTGGAACCCCCACCCTGATCCAGGACACCCTTCAGGGCAAACCAGCCGGTCCCCATCCATGCACCAGGCCTCTGTACTATCCTATATAATAAAAGGCTAATATGCAAATTGACCCTAAGAGCAGAACCACTGGGAATGATTGGTCACTATGACACATAGTGACCACCAGGGGACAGATGCTCAATGCAGGAGCTGCCCCGGGTGGTCAGTACACTCCCACAGGGGGAGCTCTGCTCAGCCACAAGCCAGGCTGATGGCTGCCAGTACAGTGGTGGTGGTGGGAGCCTCTCCTGCCTCCTCAGCAGTGCTAAGGATGTCTGACTGAAACTTAGGCCTGCTCCCCGCTGGCAAGTGGACATCCTCAAGGGTTCCCGGGCTGCCAGAGGGATGTCTGAGTGCCAGCTTAGGCCTGATCCCCTGGTGATCAGGCCTCAGCCAGCAGGTGAACATCCCCTGAGTGTTTCCAGACTGCGAGAGGGCACAGGCCGGGCTGAGGGACCACCCCGAGTGCACAACTTTTTGTGCACCGGGCCTCTTGTATGGTATAGAGTTCAGAAAAACAATACAGAAAATATGAAAGGATTTATAGTAAAAAGTAATAATTTCCTCTTAGTACTTAGTTTGCTCTCTGTTAGACATGATCAGAGCAAGGACAATGGGCCAAATACAGAAACTCACCAGGGCAACAAGCTCTGAATACCTAGCAAGGGGGTAAAACTGGGAAAATAAGAACCTCACCTCCAGGGTAACTTCTCCTCCCCTACCATATGCAGTTTGGAACCCTGACCATTTCCTCCTTAGAGATAATATCTAGTCTTTAGTTGTATTTCAGCTCCAGGCCCAGTAAAGCAGCAAAACCAAGAAAAGTCACCATGCTGCCTCAGTACCAGCTACATTGACTTATGACCCCTTGCCCTGGCACCGACCAGTCAGTGGAGACCATGACCCTGAAAGAGCACATCTGGAAAGCTGCTGAATATTCTATTGAGACCCTCCTGGGGACATCCCTTAAGATTTCCACCTGCAAGAAAGAGATAAATATGCTCAGGACAAAGCACCCAGTGCTCGCTCTTCCTCCAAGGAGCACACCTGTGCCTTTCCCTCATGGGCATGGAACAATGGGCAGCACAGTTCTTCCAGGGCTCACCCCTGACCTGTCTCCAAGGTGTCCCTTTCTCTGACGTCTCAGTGAGCCGAAGAAGCCTAACCTATGCCCTTCTATGCTTGTCTATGATTGCTTCTTCTATGCCCTTCCTTGTTTCACTGCCCCAAGTATAGTTTGTTGTCATCATGGACCCAATACTCTTTGGCTCAGTGCTATGTAGCCCTTTCCTTTGAATATCCCCATCTCCCATTCCCTTTTCTTTAAATAAATGTAATTTTTCCTTATTTACCATCTGAGATGCCTATTTAGCCAGCCCGTGCACTGCCGATGTTAACCTTCACCCTCCAAAGGCAACATGATTATAGAAAAAGTAAACTCATATCCAGAAATAATTTCATTTCTGGCAAGAGAAAATTGCTGCCTCATCCAGGGTAAAGATCCAATTTAAGCAACCTGCCATAAAGTGCATTGCTGGGTTCCATTAGGGGCATGGCTATGTGCAAGGCTTGGCATTAGTTTCTGCTGCTTGCTGGAAGATTGGGAATTTCACACTTGGAGTGGATAAAGCAGAAGTTTTGGTGGAAATTTTGTACTTTTGTTACCCTCTTGACCTGGGATTTTTTTGCATGAGATGTTAATTTCCTCGTGCATCAGAAAGACTGAATGGATTCATCCTACAGGTCCAGGTCAGAAAAAAAGACATACAGAGTGGTGAGGAAGCAAAGCATTGTCAGTTAGCATCTGCATGCAGCTGGCTGCTGTAGCAATGGCCAGAGCAAAAAGTTGGACTGAGAGAACATGAAGCAGAGATGCAAACCACTTGATCCCAGGATACTGTTTAAGGAACTAATCTTTGGGGTTGTCATTTTGCTGTCAGTAAAATCAAAGAGAGCACAAATGAAGAAGACCATATCAAATATTAAGGCTAGGCATTAGTCTCTGGGCAGAAGTAAGAAGAGAAAGCTTCTACTTTTGAATAGAAGTATTTTATGCTCATGAGTGGACATCTAATGTATAAGTGTTTTAAAGTCTTTGATATAGATTACTGATTGTTTTTAAAACATTATCAAAGTACATTGTGTAAGAGTATCCATTTCACTGTATCTTTGATAACATTGGGAATGAACATTTTTAGTCTCACAATTTGATAGTTGGTCAATAGTATCACATTTTAAATTTGTAATCCCTTGATTACTAGCATGGTTATATTTTGAAAACGTATATACATTTTTTTAAAATTTTATTTTATTGCTTAAAGTATTACTAAGAGTGTTAAATAACTCTCCATTTTTCCCTTGACCTTCCCCCCTCCTCCCCTAACCTCCAGTGTCTTGTGTCCATTCATTATGCTTATATGCATGCATATAAGTCCTTCAGTTGATCTCTTAACTCCTCCCCCCAACCCTCCCCAGCCTTCCAGCTGTAGTTTGACAGTCTGTTCAATGCTGTTCTGCCTCTGTATCTGTTTATGTTCATCAATTTATAATGGTCTTTATTATTCATAAATAAGTGAGATCATGTGGTATTTTTCTTTCATTGACTGGCTTATTTCACTTAGCATAATGCTCTCCAGTTCCATCCACGCTGCTGCAAATGGAAACAGCTTAAGTGCCCATTATCAGATGAATGGATTAGAAAACTGTGGTTCATGTACACAATGGAATACTATGCTGCTGTAAAAAAGAAGGAATTCTTACCATTTGAAAATGTATGTACATTTATTCAACCATTTGAAAATTAGATTTTTTTTATATCTAAGAACTTGCAATACCTAAGACCTCTTAGTATATTAAGTAAACTAACCTATTGCCCATCATATACATTGCAGATAATTTCCCACTTTTTCATTTGCCTATACTATTAATCATGTTTTTAAATATTCAACTCTTCCCCCTTCCTGCTTTTTTGTTGAAAACTGACATTTGAGTAATCTTTTTCAAGTGCACCTTTTTGGTTTTTCCAGGCTTGTTATTGAAAGCTAAAAAAAGTCTGCAGTCACAGTTAGTTGTCACTTGTCTCTACTTATCTGTTATAATCTTCATTTGCATAGCATCCTTTTTTATTTTTACAGTGAATGATAGATATGCAAAGAGCTAAAATTTTGCCCTACGGAACAAATGAATGGTAAAATTACATTCTTTTTATTATCCCTTATCTCTTGTTAGTGGCTCAAAACCATTTTTATTTATTTCTCATCTCAAGATGGAATATCTCCATATCATAGGTTTTCATTTTTCAAACTGTAGCTTGCAGACAACAGCATCAGCATTGCATAAAGGCCTGAGGAACTTCAGGCCCATACCAGACATGCTAACTTAGGATCTACGTTTTAGTTCCTTTTAGGATCCAGATAAAGGCCCCCTAGTGATGCATCTGTCCATTATTGTTTGAGAAGCATCATTTTAGATTCTGTAGTCTATTTTCAGGAAGATTTAAAACTAACCAATTAATTTACCAGTTTCCTGTATTATAAGATTTATACAATTTAAAATTATAGAATGTCATAACAGAAATCTGTTATTTGCTAAATTTCTTCAGTCCCATCCCAAAATTTTAATTTTAAGTAGTTGATCACATGAATTGACATCTAAGCTTAGAATCATTTTTATTTTTTTAAAACATATTTGTATTGATTTCAGAAAGGAAGGGACAGGGAGAGAGAGATAGAAACATCAATGATGTGAGAGAATTATTGATTGGCTGCCTCCTGCACACCCCCTATTAGGGATCACCCCCACAACCCAGGCATGTGCCTTTGACCAGAATAGAACCTGGGACCCTTCAGTCCACAGGCTGACATTCTATTCACTGAGCCACATCGGCTAGGGCCACTTTCATTTTTGATAATCACTATTAAACTTTGAGATTTTCAGCAGCATATAGACCAGTCAGTACAGAACATTAGCGGGAGGGAAGAAAATATTTAATTTGGGTATACATATTCTAAGGAACTATACATCATGTTATCACAATTATATTCATTAATTCATTAACACATGTATTTACTATTTAGTATTGCATTAATGTACAAGACTCTGTGCTAGGTGCTCTTGGGGGAAACAAAGACTTACCAGGAGAAATAGGATAACAGTACTGTTATCAATGGCAATCCCTTTCTGAATGCTTGCAATGTGCTGGACATTTCCCAGGCCACTTCTCCCCTGCAATTCTCAAAGACACTGTTTGAGGTTGTTATTAACCCAGTTGTATAGAATTAGCATCAAGGCAAGGGAAATTAAGTAAACTGTTCCAAGGTCCCACAGCTAGTGAGTAGTGGGGCTGAAGTTCCAAGCATGCTTGCCCGAATCCCTTGCTCTCACACATAGTTGAGTATCTGCTTTGATTCTATCAGTAGATGGCAGTTTGACAAATAGATGAAATCATCTGTTTGCATTCCGGGTTTCTTCTCTTTGAAGTGTTAGATATGGAACTTGAGCATTTTATAGATGCTTCAGACCCAGCTTACTTCTAGCATTTTCAAAAAGTGTGAAGAAATACACCATGAAGGCATAAAGCTGTGTACTTTCTCCTTGAAACAGGTGAGAGGCACATTATAAATGAATGTTGGACAGAAGTTGCTGGCTTCCTACTTCTTCTGTTTTAAAGCAAATCTGTGGGTAACAACTTGTCCCTCTACTTTGTAAGGGGCATAGTCCATATATGATACTGAAAGCAAGGGTTGTTATTTCAAAGAATCAAATGATTTACTGGGAGGGTAGGAAACATTTCTCTCTGTGTATGTTGTGTGTGTGTGCATGCAAATACAATATGAAATGTTGTATATTTTATTAATATTATTTTCAAAAATAATAAATAAATATAACTCTAGAGAACAGTTAAAAATACAAATGTCACATGATCCCAGCTTTGAGGTAGTCTCTTTGGCTTTCTATGATTCTGTGAAATTTCAACTCTTTATTCTAAGCAAGATATATGACGACTACGGAATTTTTGCAATACAAGTGACTTACTAATTATATGTAAGTATTCGTAAAGGCATGAGACATTTTCTTTCAAGCTGTAGCAGTGGGAAGAATGTGAAAGCATACTGGCAATTGACTTTGTGCCGGAAAAGCTTCAATTGACTCATTCTCCTTAATTGCTTAATCTGAACGATTTCTCCACAGCAGTTTCAAAAATATGGTGTTGAGTCTTTTTCTTAAGGATGAAAACAAATTTTAATGACCTATTCTAGTTGCATAAATCAGGAGAAAGGGGATGTAAGTTGTATTGTGCAATAATAACATCCAATGATAAATCTTTGAAACAAGAATTCTCAATGGGAGCAAAAAACTGTTTTTTTTGGGGGGGGGGAGAAAAATAATCTAACATTTTGTGTATAAATCACAGATATGCATATAGTACATCAACAAACAGTACATCTGTGATGTTTGCATTTCATAGGAAGTAGTCATAGAAAAACGTCTGAAAAGGTAATAATAACAACGAAGGTTGGGAAACATTGCTTTTCAGCGCACCTCCTGTACCTCAGCCCGCAGTCCCTCACGTATTGCTGTCACTAGGTGAAGAGCATATATTATGCCCCTTTCCCAGCAGCACCCCTCCTGAAGCAGCACCTTCCGCCAGGCTCTTCTAGGAAGCATCTGGATACAGAATTATTGGCAATAAGGACCCAACCCTCTTCCCATTCCCACGTTCTTTTCACTTTTCAGCGTCCCATTAAGGTAGTTGTATGTGTTCCATGATGAGAGGCCAAGGTGTGTGTTCTGAGTCAGAGAAAAGATACAAAGGTCCATGCTGAGACCGTCCACACATCATCCCCACGATGAGCTTTACGCTGGCTCTGTTATTCTCAAACACTGCAAATATAAGAGCTTAAAGGAGAAAGAAGCTGTGGACTTGCTTGTTGAGCGGCATGTTGTGGAACTTGAGGATTTTATGTGGGGCCCGTCCTGAGCAAACGCATGAGGCGTGTGTTTCCTCCATTTCCTCCTCTGGCCTTATACTCTGCTGCGATCTCCTTGTCCATTCTTCACCACAGTTCCCCCATACATATTAAAGGGTCTGATAGTACTTTATTGTAACTTGTATGAATTTTATTCAGTATTTACTTTTCTAAGCGGTATGTGCATTATAATATTCGCCTCTAAGAGATTATGAAATGAAGAGTGCTTTTTCTTCCTGTTAGAAACATTTCAGACATTATGATTCAGTGAACTGTTTTCATGGGAGCTCCTATATACTTGAGTTAACTCTATGTGGATTAGTCTCTATTCTCCACTTTGCTTTAGTGTAGTGTCAAGCTCGCTTTTAAGAATCATTTCTCTATTGAGCTTATAGTCTAGAATTTACAAATTATTAAAGGATAAAATGTAACACATTTTTCTTTTTTCATCTTTCTCAGGCTGCTTTCTTATCTCTCCTTTATTCCTCTGGAAACTTTTTTCTTCAACTTTTTAACATAATTTTCTCTAATGTACTCTTTTGAAAAAGGACCTTGTAATTCATATTTTATTCCACATCAATGGAAAGTTAAGGGCCTAAACTCTGGGTAACTCCATTCTTATATTTCCAATGTTGATAAACAAAAAGTTGGATTAATCCTTGTGCCTCATTAATATGCAGATTAAGAAATACATTGAGCGAGAAAGCCCTTCTTATGGGTGAGAACTGAGACATTGAAGCCCATTTTTCTTTCTACATCTTCATTTAGTCACTTGCCTTGTTGCTATTTCCTTTTATTTGTTATTTTGCATTGTCCAAATTACTGATCTGATGTTACTAATACTCCCAATTTTGCTCTTTTCATGTAACATTTAGAGTAAAAAAAATCTGCTTTCAAATTCAATAAAATAATGCTTGGAAACAGGACAGATGTGGAAAACTTAAAATTTTTAAGATGGCAATACTCCCTAAATTGATCTACAAATTCAACTCAATTCTTTTAAGAACCACAGCTGGATTCTTTGTTAAAACTGATTCTACAATTCATATGGAACGGCAAAGAATCCCAAGTAGCCAAACCAATCTTGAAAAAGCAAAACAAAGTTGGAAGACTCACACTGAGTTCAAAACTTATTGCAAAGCAACAATAATACAGTGTGAAACAGGTATAAGGTAGAGATATACAGATCGATGGATTAGAATTGAGAGTTTAAAAATAAATCCAGGTCTTTATGGTCAACTGATTCTCAACAAGAGTTCCAAAATCCATTCAGTGAGAGCATAAATGGTCTTTTCAACATATAGTGCTGAGACAAGTACTTAGCCACATGCAAAAGAAGGAAATTGAGCCCTTACCTCATATTATAAAAAATTAATTAAAAATTAATCAAAGACCTAAATGTAAAAGAAAAAGCATAATGTTCTTAGAAAAACAAGTAGGGGTAAGCCTTTATGTCTTTGGGTTTGTCATGGATCTTATATATGACATCAAAGACACAAGCAACACACACACATACAAAAAAAATACCAAAAAAAAATCAACCTCACCAAAATTTTTTAAAAAAATATATTTTATTGATTTTTTACAGAGAGGAAGGGAGAGAGATAGAGAGTTAGAAATATCGATCAGTTGCCTCCTGCACACCCCCTACTGGGGATGTGCCCACAACCAAGGTACATGCCCTTGACTAGAATCGAACCTGGGACCTTTCAGTCTGTAGGCCGACGCTCTATTCACTGAGCCAAACCAGTCAGGGCTCCCTCACCAAAATTTTAAAAAATAATTGCTTCGAAGGACACTATCAAGAAAGTAAAGAGACAACCCAGAATGAGAGAAAATCTTTGCAAATCATCTACCTGATAAAGGACATATAAAGAACTCTTATCTAATCTAATAAAATACTAATATGCAAATTAATCATCACTCTGAGACACCTAAGCCACACCCATTGGCCAAGCCACACCCCCAGCCAATCAGAGCAGCTGTATGCAAATTAACTCAGCCAAGATGGAGACCAGCAGCCATGGAGCTGAAGCAAACAGGAGGTTTCCATTGCCTGCCCAGGCTTCTGCTCAAGGTAACAAATTTCAATTATAGAAGATAAATAAACCCCAGAAACTTGATTCCAGCCAGCCTTGCTGGGACCTTGGGTCAATGGGAGCTGTGGGCAGCCTGAAAACGGCCCTCATCCCCTCACCCAGGCTGGCCAGGTACCCCAGTAGGAACCTGAACCCTGAAGGGACTGTGGGCAGCCTGAAAATGGCCCTCAGCCCCTCACCCAGGCTGGCCACACCCCCATGGGGTGAGGGTCTCCACTGGGGGGGCCTGGCCAGCCTGCAAACAGCCAACAGCTGAGGGACTCCCCGGAGTGCACAAGTTTTTGTGCACCGAGCCCCTAGTATAACAATAAAAATTTTATACAAATTAAAAATGGGCAAAGGATCTGAATAGATATGTCTCCAAAGAAGATATAGAATTGGCCAATAAACACCCACAAAAAATTTGACATCATTAGTTATCAGATAAATCGAATTGAAAATTACAAAGAGATACTAGTTCATATCTATTAGGATAGCTATTATAAAAAAGACAGTGTCAATGAGGATGCAGAGAAGTTAGAACCTTCAAAAACTGTTTGTGGGTATCTGAAATGATGCAGCCAGTTTGGAAAAACAGTCTGGCAGATCCTCAAATAAGTACACAAAGAGTGAACACATGATCTAACAATTCCACTTCTAGTTATATACTCAAGAGAAATGAAAACACATGTCCTCACTAGATGACTATTTGTAGCAGCATCTACACCTGAGGAACCTCCCCACCTACCCTTCCCACCCCCCTCTCCTCTGCACAAATTTTGTGTACCAGGCCTCTAGTTTGACCCTAAAAGAAAATGAAGTACTGACACATGATTCAACATAGATAAGTTTTAAAAAACATTGGACTAACTTTAAAAAGCCTGATCACATATTGTGTGCTTCCATTTATGTGAATGTCCACAATAGGCAAAGCTATTGACACAGAAAGTATATTAGTGGTTGCTTACAGCTGTGAGTGGATGAGGGAGGAGAAAAATAGCTGAAGGGTACAAGATTTCTTTTTATGGTGATTAAAATATTATAAAATTGACCATGAAAGTAGTCTCACATATCTATGGGAGTACTGAAAACCACTGAATTGCACACTTTGAATGTTTTAATTGTACGATATGTGAATTACATCTGTTTTTTTAAAAAGTTAACAAGTGGTAGTTTCTTAAAGGTTGGATGCAGTGTGAAACCTAAAACCATTTCAAGAAACATTTCTTGCTTTGTGTCATAAAATTCCATTGGCCTATCTCTACATGGATTGTTTACCTATGTTTGATTTTGATCTTGCAGATACCCAATAAAGACCAAATGTCCCAGACTACAGTTGGAGAATTGCCGTGTAGGTTATTGAATTTGAACTTCAGAGAGGTGCAGGTGGTTAAAAACAAAAAATAGCCTACCTTAAATCTTATGAACTTTTAGAATAAATTCCCTCTGGCTAGGTTCAAAGTGATATAAACATGTTTTAGATAGAGTACATAAACATTTACATTTATAACGTTCTACTAGTAACAAACGCACACAAGATTCGGGCCCGTGAAAGAGAGTGATGGGGCTGAAAAGAAAGATTTTTGGGACAAATAATTGTGTGATTTATAGAAATTATGAGGGCACACATGAGATGAAGCATTTGATAACATGAGGAAGCTGTCTGAGTATAAGTAGTGTTGGAAATTGAACTCTGATGGGTACTATTAAAGACAGGAAAGCTGGCACAGTGTGATTCTACAGGTGGAGCTGGGAAGCTTTAAGTTTATGTTCTCTAGGCTCAGAGAAAATTGTTCCCTCATGAAATGAAGAACTGATTTTGGGCCCAAGTTAGTAGTCTTGTCATAAATGAATGTTCCTTCTTACCCCCATGGTAAAAATAGATAGTTCTTACTTGTTGCTAAAGCTTAAATTAAGGGTACATTTTGGAGAATTTTTAATAGCAAATTATTTATTTCTGTGTATGTATAGTCATGAGAACAACAAAATTTGTGTATGCATACATCTTTCTGGAGCAGACAGGGCAAAGGGTGGGTGGTATAAGGAAGATGTGAGAGTCTGGGGAGCCATTGTATGCCGAGGCGTGATCACTCAAGAAGCCAACTGCCCCAACTTCTTTGCCACAAGCCGGATGTCCCAGGGGCCCCGAAGCTGCTCCCAAACTCTTCTGTTTCAAAGCTGAACTTACTAATATTTGCCCTATTTATTCACTCTCTCGATTCATTCTACATTACTCAAAAGTAGGCCTTCAAAGTATATTCAAACTCATCTCTAGTTTATGTGCCTGTTTGATCCTGGTACAAATAAGTTGAAGGTTAATTTAGATATTTATCTTATCACTTAGATTTGTTTCTGAATGAGTCATTCTTTCAACAAATATTTATGAACTATTTATAGAGTGTTACTATAAACAGCAAACTTGCTCTTTTTTCCCTTAATACAACGTACTTGTAAAACTTCTAGGGTAAGACTATAAATGTGTGGATGTACATACAACAAATAAGTTTACATACATTTTTTAACTTCAAAGATGTTTGCTAGATAAGAAAGAGTACTTTTATTGAAAAGGTGCATCACACTGCCCTCTTTCTAGAACACATTGATTTCTACAAAATAACATTTAGTATGAGATCAGTGGTTTTTGGACCCCATTATAAAAAGTCTTAATTATTAGATATTTACTAAGTAGAGCTCTCATTTGCAAAGATGAAGACAAGGGCTTGGGTCTGGTCTTCATCTTTATAAAATACACTACCTTTCAAAATTGATTAATACTCATTTTAGTTATTCCAAACAAATAAATATAATTTTATAAAAACAAATATCATTTTGTAAGGTTGAAAGTGTTTTTTAGCTTCTATTGCTCTTAATTTCTTATTTGAACTATATATTCTGGCTTTCACAACTCAACAGCTAAATTAAGCAAGTCTAAGTTTGCTCCCATCTTTTATATTCAATACTTCTGAAGTAAAATGAAGACATTAAATATAAACAAAACAAAACAAAAGCAAAAAATAGGTTAAATGTGTTTCTCTGAAATGAACTATTACCCTTTCGGAAGAGTGAATTTATTGGGAGGTAGGACTGAATGTACTATTGTAGACATGTATTATTATTTCTGAAAATGTTCCAAGAATGAAATTTCAGTTTTATTATGGATATTATTTTCTAAAGGGTGCATTTGACTTGTTTACTTATCTATATGATCATATGATAATATCAGAATGACAAGGTAATGGTTCTGACATCTAGATTTTAATTAAAGATACAGATATTTTAGGAGTTACATTAAATTTTTTTTTTTTTTTAGTTTACATAGACAGAGCTAAGCTAAAAAGAGAGGACTGCATAACAGATTCTTGGTCAGTGAAATGTCAGACAGACCAAAAGCCAGCAGTAACATATTAAAGGAGTGAATAGCACTGTAAAATTGTATATGTTCCTTTTATTTGTTTCTTTATATATGCCCATTATTTTGCATAAGTTTGGAAAATGGGATATAAATCAGAGTCATAAAATCAGGCAATATTAGATCTCTTTGTCTACATTTGACTCATATATTTTGTGGAATTGTAAATTCCCTTATACAGACCTGTTAACTTGCAGACCTTATCAGGGGGTGCACAGCATGGTGCCAATTTGAATTTCTCTTCTAATAAAAAATTTTCCTGACCTTTATATTTTTATCTTCAGAAAGAAACGATTGTAAAATGATCCGAATGAATACATTGCTTCTTAAATATTGTTTTGTCCCTTAGGGAAGAAATAAACTATTATCTCGAGTTCTTTTTTCTGTTTCCCATTAAATGGTTGGATTAACCTTCATTAAAGCATGTCGATCAGTTTCAAGTTGAAGAGCTGTAGTCTAGACTAGTTAGTGGTTTAGGTATTGAAATTGTGGAAGCAGAGCTGATGCAACAATTGTCTCTGAAGATACATGCCAGAAAATATTTTCAAGGTTGTTCCATAAATAGTAAATCTTTTTCCTGCATAGTCTTTAATAGGAGCTTAAAATGGATCTTTAGAAGGCCTTGTGGATTGAGCAACTGGAAACTTTAACCAAGTCATTAATAGCTAATGATGCAAACTGTAGGCAGCTATCCATGGTTGCTTTTAGGAATAAGAGAGGAAAAAGAGATAAAAGCAAGGGGGTGGGGCAGCTTTTACCGAAGCAACTAAATTACTTTTTTTAAATGTTATTTTTATTGTTGACAGTATTATAGATGTCTCCATTTCCCGCCTTTGCCCACCTTCACCCATCCCCCACTTCTCTTTCCTCTGGCCATCACCACACTGTTGTCTGTGTCTGTGAGTTATACATGTACATTCTTTGGCTGACCCCTTCACCTTCTTTCATCCCGTCTCTCCTTCCCCCACCCGCTCTGACAGCTGTCAGTGTGTTCCATGTATCCATGCCTCTGCTTCTATTTTGTTTGTCAGTTTATTTTGTTCATTAGATTCCACATATAAGTGAGATCATATGGTATTTGTCTTTCTCTGACCGGTTAATTTCACTCAGCATAACAATCTCCAGGTCCATCCGTGCTCTTGCAAAATACATTTGTTACTCCAATTTAACAGATCGATCAAGTGTTAAGAAACATGTAGAGGAAGTAGAACTCACATACACTGCTGGTGGGAATGTAAAATGGTACAACCATTCTGCAAATCACTTTTTCAGTTTCTTAAAAATACTAAACATACGCTTACTAGATGAGCCATTGCTAGGTATTTAACTCAAGAGAAATGCAAGCTTATGTTTTATATAAACACTTGTACAAGAATGTTCATAGTAGCTTTATTTTAATAGAGTCAAACTGCAAACTATCCAAATATGTATCAACAGGTGAATGTTGATAATAAAACCATGCTATTGAATACTACTCACCAATAAAGAGAAATGGACTATTGATACCTGCAACCAATTGGATTAATATTAGAATAACTAGAAGCCCATTGCAGGAAGATTTCTGCAAGAATAGGGCTTCCTCAGCCTGTTCCTGCAAGAATAGGGCTTCCTGAGCTGGAGTGAAGCAGAGAAGGGAGCAAAGCCCGCCGAGGAAGGCTTCCTCCTGTCTCTGCTGCCTCAGCTCCCTCCCTTCTCTGCCGCTTGGCTCCTTTCTGCAGCACTTGGCTTCCTTCTAGGCTGTCTTCAGTCTTCGCTCCATGCCTGTGTATACAAATTAACCGCCATCTTGGCTGGGTTAATTTGCATATAGTTGCTCTGATTGGCTGGTGGGCATGGCTTGGCAGGTGGGCATGGCTTAGGTGTCTCAGAGTGATGGTTAATTTGCATATTACTCTTTTATTAGATTAGATTATTCCAAATATAAAACATACAGTAGTGTGTTCTATATGATTCTGTTTATATAAAACTCGAGGCCCGGTGCACAAAAATTTGTGCACTTGGAGGGGGGTCCCTCAGCCTGGTCTGTGCCCTCTTGCAATCTGGGACACCTTGGGGGATGTCCACTTGCTGGCTTAGGCCTGCACCCTGGGTGATTGGGCCTAAGCTGGCAGTCAGACATCCCTCTGGCAGCCTGGGAGCCCTCAGGGACTGTCCACTTGATAGTGGGGAGTAGGCCTAAGCTACAGTCAGACACCTTAGCACTGCTGAGGAGGTGGGAGAGGCTCCCACCATCATCGCTGTACTGGCAGCTGGCAGCCTGGCTTGTGACTGAGCAGAGTTCCCCCTGTGGGAGCACACTGACCACCGGGGGCAGCTCTTGCATTGAGAGTCTGCCCTCTGGTGGTCAGTGTGTGTCATAGTGACCAGTCATTCCCAGTCTTTCTGCTGTTAGGGTCAATTTACATATAACCCTTTTATTACATAGGATTCTGGAAAATGCCAATGAATCTATAAAAAAGAGATTTTGGTTGCCTGAGGATAGGAATACACAAGAAGGAGCAGAGATGAAGGATTACAAAGGGATACTAAGACTTTTGGGAATAATTAACGTGATTGTGTTGGTTTTATGGATGAATATATAGGTCACAGCTCATCAGGTTGTATACTTACAAGTGCCCAAGTTAATTACATCTTAATAAAGTAAAAAAAAGTATCCTTCTTAATCCTACAAAAATGTATTCTGATGAATAAACACAATAAACCCTGCACTCAATCAAGGACCTGGAAGAGATGAGAGGCTCTTTGTCCAAACACCCTGATTTGTATGAAGACTACTGTAGAGCTGTCTCCTCCACCTCCCTCTCTCCTCCTCCTCCTTCTCTTTTTTCTTCCTCCTGCCTTTCTCCTCCTCTTGTGTCTCATTATCTTTCTGTTCCTTCTCTTCTTTTCTCCTCCTATGCCTCTTTCTTCTCATCTTTCTTACTCTAAAACATTGCATATTTAAAGTCTCATTTAACCCTTAGTGATAATTCCTTTCTTTTTTCCTTTTTTTTTTTTTTTAAATTCAGGATAATAAACATTGCTTATGGACATGCTTGTGTTTCTTGGATTTCTGTAGGCATACGAACTGTGTTGCATCTGGTGCCATGGCACATTGAATCTGAATGAAAGTACTAAAAATGCTCGCTGTTGAACTTCAGCTTAAATGTCACATGTTCAGGGAGATCTCTTTTGATCTCCAGGTATCTGCTCCCATTGAACCCTGTTCAGCTAATATGATACTCTTTATCCTTTATTGTAATTATTTGTTAAGTATCAGTCTCCCCCTTTGATTACTACCATCTTTGAGAATAGAAACCACGTCACTCTATCCTCTGCCTGCTGTGAAATAGACACTGATAACTTATTGGAATGAAATGAAAGAACATGTATTAGATTAGACAGTCTCCCCTAGATCATCTAAAGTAAATTATAAGCAGAAACACAGAGAAAAGTCTTCCTATTCCAATATTCACCTACTACAGGCAACTCAGGTAATAAAGAAATAATTATTAAGTCACTTTTATTAAATAGTTATGACAGGGTACTATATTTTGCCTTGAGGGATATCAAGAGCGAACATTTTACTGTTTTTAGGTTATTTATAGTATAGGTGAAGGGCTAAAATTTGCATATGAAAGCATGAGAAAGGTGCTAATGGATGCCATAAATAGACCCATCAGAGCACCTAGGGACCACTTAGGCTCAAAGTGGTCAGAAATAACAGGAAGACCACAGGAGGAAGTGAAATGTGAAATATGCTGAAAAAATGATTATCAGGATTGTTGAGTTCTGGCTACTCGTTTCAGAGACTCAAATATAGAGATTTAAACACAAGAGTTTATGGTCTCAGATGAAAGGAGTTTAGAAGTTGTAACACATGTTGGTTGGAATTGTTAACGAGAAACCAATGAAATCTGTAGAGAATTTTGTGAGTTTATTTGAGTCAAAATGTCGACATATGCCGGGAAGCAGAACCTCAATGAATTGAGATAATGCTCCGGAGAATGGGAGTTTACACAGTGTTTTTATCAAAAGGAAAATACGTAAGTGGGTTACATGAAATTCATTGGTGATAGATTAAGGAGGTGGGATAAAGCAAAGCGGGGAAATCCCTGGGATTGGATAAAAAGCAAAATGACGTACAGATATT
>PVJC01003287.1:16424-71917 GCA_004026665.1 Murina feae
CTCAGTAAAGATCAAAGGTGATTCCCGTCAGGGAAAACACTGGCCCAGGATGTGGCCACCCACCATAACCTGTTTGTAGATAAATATCTAATTTTCAGACCATCTTTGTGATCACTCTAGGTCTCTGAGCCTGTGGGAATGCCATGCAGGCCTCCGCTGAGCCTTTTCAGGCTAGCATGTGGCTCCTTTTGTCCACAGAATTATGGATCAAATTAATTTTTTATGAAATTATCAGAGACGATGATTTCTGTTCTTTTTCTGCTCTGCACAGATTATTTCAGTCCTTAAATTTACCTCATGGTGGGCAATGACTGCTGGAGCTCCAGTCATTGCATCAAACTCTAAAAAGCACTAGGATAAAAGCTGAATGTGAGCACTAAATTTCTGCCATTTTACTCTCTTCTATCTCTAATATATAGAAAAATGCTTAGAACAGATTGAAAGAAAGAATAATAGAAGAAAATGTAGAAGGGCCACAGGGATACATTTCCCAGTTGAATCTAATTCCTTTATGTAACTGTTATTTAAAGAGCTATTGCTGACATCCCACACTACACTTTTGCTAACATGTCACTAGACTAAATTTAGTCTCATGGCCACATCTAGCTACAGAGGAAGCTGAGAGATGTAGTAATTATGTTATAAAAGTTAGGTAGTTATTAATATTAATAATAGGAAGAAAAAGGGAAGGACAAACATTATAAGCATGGTCATTGAGCAGCTTCCTCAGGAAGCTACAGCTTCATACTGCCCAGGGAACTGCTGGTCTGTTCTCTGCATTTCACTGGAGGAAGGGGTGAAAGGGGAAAATGGGTGCATGTGCAGTGAAGTCAGGGTGACATAAGGAAGGTGCTTGTCTGTCAGTCTACCCTGGGGAACAGTGAACTGGCTGGGAGAATGGAGCACTGCAAGCACATGAAATCTTGGAAGGGTAAAATCCCCAGACAAAGAGTCCCTTCTTCCCCTTGTTCCCTCTTGCTCTCTTGCTGTGTGACCTGCACTTGCCCATTTGCCTGTTCTCTCTCCATAGCCATGTGGCCTTAGGCAGCTGCATGGCCCATGGCCATGTGGACTGCACACACAGCGGGTTACAGCTGAAAACTCAAGCTAAGCTAGCTGAATGCTGGACTGACTGCACTTCAATATGGAACAGAAGCTCTGGGCAGTGGCCTTCAGATTGGCTTGCTGAAGACAAGATTGGATATTTTTTGGGGGCGGGACTGAGAGAGATGGGACCTTGGAAGAGAACCTCCTTAATTTTCTATCATCAGTAAAGCTTCCACAAAATGCCATCCCCCCATACGGACCTCAGGAAATGCTTTTCCTCATGGTACCCCAACGACTCCACTTCCTCTAATAACAATTCCACAAGATAACAAAGTTTTCTCACAAAATGTTCCAGTGTGAAAGAGGAAAATGCAGTCCTTACCTTATATAGGCAGAAATGAGAAATAACACTTGAAAGACAGATTCATTTTAGATTTTGAAGGGCTTTAAATGCCCATTCAAAGAGTTGGGCCTCTACTATGTAACTTCTAAGAATTCAGTCTAAGGTGTTTTTTGTTGTTGTTGTTGTTGTTTTTTGTTTTCTTTTTTTTTTTTGAGGGGGAGCAAAATTAAATGAAGAGAATGATGTTTTTAGAATATTAGTCTTGTCTTGTTCTGTATATAATAAGCTTGGAAATTATCATTCCATCCTAACAACAGGTAAAAAGCTGAACAGACTGAAAAACCAACTCTTCTAGAATCCATGAACAAAGGAGAATGTATGGAAAACTGCTGCCTCCCAAGATGAGAGGGACAGACAGATGAATACAGAAAATCTCAGCTTTCCAGAGCAAGACTCAGGAGCAGAAACCACTGCAGGACCAGTTCAGGAGTTGGAAAACCTAAAGTGTAATTATGAATTGCTGGAGGCTCAGTTTTAACAAGAGTTAAAAACTTCAGGGGGTCTAGTCATAGAGGAACTGCCAAGATATTGTGAGACCTTTGAGCTTGACTAGATTCCCACTGTAAATATCTGAGAAAAATTCCCTCTGCTTCCTGCTGGGGGAGGGGAAGAAACAATCATCCATTGCGAAATACACCAGAGCACTTCAGTTTTCTTAAGGAGACCTCCCTCCAGGAGAAACAGTTAACCAGTTGAACCTGCTGGAAATTTATCAGAGTCAGACAGAACTGGAGGGAGAAAAATACCCAACTCCAGCCCACTGCAGCCTTCTCGTCCACCTGAAGATGGGAAAGAAAATAATAGAAACACGTGTTAAGCTTACATTCCGGAGGCATAGGCTCGCTAAATTATACTGAGGCTTAATCTTAGACTCTAGAATGCTTCTTTTCCCTCATAACTTACTCCCACACTACTAATGACCTTTATTCCTACTAAAGGCTTTTATCCAGCCTGCCTATCAATAAAAATTATAAGGCAAAAAACAAACAAACAAACAAACAAAATACCACAATTGGAGGAGAAAGAGCAAACATCAGAACCAGAAATAGCAGGGATGTTGGAATTATCAGACTGGAAATTTAAAATAACTAGGGTGGATTTATAGACTCTATATGCTATAGGTAAGGTATACGACATGCAAGAACAGAAGCAAAAAAAGAGTCGGAGACAAAAATAGGACAAGTAACAAGGGCAACAAATAGAAGACAGTAACAAATATGGTAGATATTAATCCAACAATATCAATGATCACTCTGAATGTCAATGGTCCAAATGCACCAATTAAAAGACAGAGATTATTAGGGTGGATAAAACAAACAAACAAGAAAAAAAAACAAGACCCAGCTACATGTTGTTTACAATAAACCTACTTTAAATATAAAGACACACACACATACACATTAAAGTTAAGTGGATGGAGAAAAATATACCATGGTAACACTCATTGAAACAAAGCAGGATTAACTATATTACTTTCACATACAACAGATTTAAAAATAAGGAAAATTATGAGGAATAAAGAGGGGCATTGCATAAAGAGTTCAACTCTCCAAGAAGACATAAGAATTTTTATCGTGTCTGCTCCTAAAAACAGAACATCACACTCTGTGAGGCAAAAAACTGATAGAAGACCTAAGTGACCTTGGGTATGGCGAGCAGTGACTTTTTATATAAAACACCAAAGGCTTAATCTATGGAAGAAATCATTGATGAGCTGGACTCCATCAAATTAAAAACTTCTTTCTTGTAAAAGATAATGTCAGGAGATTCAGAAGACAAGCTACAGACTGAGAGAAAATATTTGCCAAGGACACATCTGATAAAGGTCTGGGATCTCCAATATATAAAGAACTCTGAAACCTCAACAATAAGAAAACAGCCAATGAAAAAATGAGGGGTAGGTCCAAGATGGTTGCAGAATAGGTGGGAACTACACACACCTCATGGTGCCAAACCAGGCTTACAGTTAAATTATAGAGCAGTAAGCCTGAGTGACCAAGTTATTGGTAAATAACTTAATGCAATAGTTATGTGGCTCACATAATAGAAGTAATTATGTACATATTAACTATCATAAAAATCTGAACAAAATTTGAATGTGAATCTAAGGTAAGATGCCCACACAGAGCAATAATTGCATCAATGAAGAATTTTTACATTTCTTTTATTGTTGTTATTCTCTTGCTATGTAAGTACAGACTTTTTTTGGTGTTAGCATTCTTTCATTTTAAAATATAATGTGGCAAAGTAAATTATTTTGATTAATTGAGCCTAATATTTGTGAGAGCATTTTTGTATTTTTTTTTTCCCTTGGGTTAGGACACCAAATAAAAAGTGGTGAATAATATCCCTTATACTTTGAGTAGAGCTTCACTGCATTAAATAGTGTCTTTAAAGGCAAAACCAGATTGTAAACTCAATCCAATTTCCAACTCTGTGAAAATGCATCACTCTGTTCTTTTCTATGTCAGGCGACTGACCCAGCAGTGGCCAGATAAAAGGGCTTAGCATATGAGTCATTTAGACCACATCTGTGAGTCTCAGATGTATACTCTGCATGCAGCAAGCTTTTCCAAAAGTAGAAAATGAAAGACACACAGAGCTAATTTTTGCTGCTGAAAAATTCAATGCTCTGCAAGACGATTTTATTTTGACTAGTGTATATTATAGTACATTTGTGGGAGAAAAGACAAGCTTATTTTTTAGACCTGTTTCCACATTCAATGTCTTTTGAGTATTTTTTTACCTCGGTGTAGGCAAAGGCAATTTACTTTCTCTATCTTAAATGAAAGCATTATTAAAACCATTCCTATTTATGTATGAAGTATTTGACCATTGATTCTAGTTATTTAATCTTTGCTGAAAAAATATAGTGGCATATAAGAAAAAAATAATTCAAAACAGTGCATCGTTGTTGTTTTTTTTAAACTCATGAGAGTGGTAAAACAGTTTGATTAAACCCAGCGTGGAGGAGAATGTGGATCGCAGGCATTCTCATACACTCATGATAGAAATGTAAATTGTTTCAACCCCTCTCAATACTAATTTAGAAATCTCTATCAAATTTTAAAATGCATATAAAATTTGGCACAGAAAATCCACTGGTAGGAATTTACACAAGAATTCAAAGATGCCAGCTGTTGGTATTAGCAAAACAATGAAATCAACCTAAGTGTTCACTTGTGTGGGACTGATTAAATCAATGTGACCTTTTTAGAAGTGGGATAATGAAACAGCAGCTATGGACTAATAAGGATAGGTGACCATGATGGATATACACATATACATATAAACTGATGGGGATCCGGACAAATAGCCCCAAAATATGACATCTTAGCATATTGAATACCATAAACTGAAGGACTTTGAGCAAACAACAGAAAGAGAAAGGTCACTCTGACCTCTCCTCCATCACTCTTTTCCCTGAAACAGCCCAACACACTTCATATGAGATGCAGCCTCTCTAGATCTAGTGGAAAGGAGCATCTTTATCTCAGATGAAATACGAACTGAGAATATTAACTACCAAGACTTTTACATGTTCCCCGCCCTATGTATTGCCCCCGCCCCATCCTCCTTAACCTATCAGATTCTCCCCCATTGTGCACTCTTCATCAAACCTGGCATTAGAACCTCAGGTCTGATTGTTTCCGTCTTTAACACTGATTCAGCACTGTGATATATCGCCGCTGTTCTGTGGACAGCTGTTGTCCCATTATGAAACCTTGGCCGAGAAAGAATTCCCTGGAACTTGGAAATCCTAGGCGGACTTCCGTTTTCTTTCTTGTTTCCTTGTGTTCCTGGCCTCCTCACTCGGGGCACCAATGAACAGGTTACTCCGACACAGGTTCCAGTGAAAGAAAGGGCTGAAGGACTCTTACTTCCACAGTAAAAGCAGTCCTGCCTCGTTGGCTTCTTATTGTAACAACAGCTTGAATTCAAATGAATCTTTAAATACAATTAGCAGGGCAAATACCCTTAAAAATATATATATTTCTATAAAATCAGGTCTTTAAAGACTAAACGTAAAATTCTAACAGAGCACCCCAGGAAATCGGACTTGTTTGGAAAAAATCAAAATAAAGCCTACCGCCTTCGGCAAGGTCCCTTCCAAGGATCCCGACCTTTCAAAAAATTTGCCTTGCAAACATTTCAGCCAAGTCCCGCACTGCACTTCCCCACATGTTTCCTGACGAAGGCTCTTTCATGTCACCTAATACTGATATTAAATGAGTGAGTGTGTTTTCCTCCCATTAATTGTTTTTGTCAGTTTAATTTCAGTTTAAACGATTTCCCAAGTCACTATGGATGAGTGATTTATTTTAAAAGGGAGGGAGAGGGGCTGCTTCATAAATGGTACGCTGAACTGGTTTATGTGGTAAGTAAAGTCTGGCACTTAAGTTATAGGTATCACAAGAGATTATATTAGCTAATTGAGGCAGTACAGAAAGCCAGCTCTCTTACTTAGCTGTCAGGGGAGGTGCCATAATCACGAAAGTGGCTTCCCAGGGCGAGGCTTATCCACTGCACTCTGGATGGGGTGACCTTGCAATTTCCCCAAATGCGGGGAAACTCCATTACATCACTTGTGGCAGTGGGGGACTGCATGTGAAGTGAATCACAATGCGCTTTCGATTTCTGCAAGTGGGAGTCCTCTTTCCTTCCTTCCCTGACTTGTTGAAGGAATCTTTGAAACGATTTTCAACTTTTTTATAGTCCACATTCAAGTGAGATCCTGCAGGGTTTGTCTTTCTGTGTTTGGCTAGAAATAAATAATTTATTTGCTTCTAGTTAGAATGTTGGTCACACTTTCTATTTATTTGTCTTTGAAATAAATTTGATGTTAAAAAATGAATGTTGACCCAGGATCTTTTGATCTTTATTCACATACTTGGGGTTTGGGACATGATTTTACTAGTATATTTTGCAATTCCTAGATAAATTGGAGAAAAATCAAGCTGTTTTTTATAGATAGGTGGGACATTCCATAGATATAAGCATGAGTACCATTTAGATAAAATTTCCATAGCCTTGCCCAAAATTTCTTAATATGGTAGTGATGAAACATTTAAACTAGAGTGATATTCAAGCACCACTGGGATAATAAAAAACCCACTTTGGTTAATACACATCAAAAATAAAAAGTAAAATGTCAAGATTCATTAAATATATTGCTTAAAAGAAGAACTGAAAAGTGAAGTAAGTCAGGCCTCGTAAGATTTTATAGCTTTTGATCAAAGGCTTCAGAAATAAAACATGTATCTAATCTAATAAAAGAGTAATATGCAAATTGACCCCCACTCCATTACACCCAAGCCACGCTCACCAGCCAATCAGAGTGGATGCATGTAAATTAACCCAACTAAGATGGCGGCCGGTAGCCACAGAGCTAGAGCAAACAGGAGGCTTCCGTTGCACCAGCGATGGAGAAAACTGCCTGCCTAGGCTATCTGGGCCTCTGCTCAAGGCAACAATGTTTCAATTATAGAAGATAAATAAACCCTAGAATCCTGTAGAAGATAAATAAACCCCAGAAACCAGATTCCAGCCAGTCTTGCTGGGGTGTTGGGTCAATGGTAGCTTTGGGCAGCCTGAAAATGGCCCTCAGCCCCTCACCCAGGCTGGTCAGGCACCCTAGTAGGGACCCAAACCCTGAAGGGACTGTGGGCAGACTGAAAATGGCCCTCAGCCCCTCACCCAGGCTGGCCAGACACACCAGCAGGTGGACATCCCCCGAGGGGTCTCAGACTGTGAGAGGGCTGAGGGACCCCCCCTCTCCCTGAGTGCACAAATGTTTGTGCACTGGGCCCCTAGTTAATAATAAGTGTCTATATTAAATGAAATTCTTACCATGACAATATGAAAATTTTCCAAGGTGCTTTTATACTTGGCATTATCAGACGAATTACAACACAAGTAATGCAAATGTGGTCATGGCCAAAGGAAATGGTGTGTTGCACAAGATTTTGAATGATGGTTGAGATACATTTGAAAGGATGTTTTATCAACTAATAAGAAAATTCCCCAAGTAGAAGGTAATATTAGGCTCATAAAATGCAAATCTCTCCTCTGCAGCTGTACTTGTGTCCCATAATAATAAAGACACACTGAATGCATACATTAGGTCAGAAAAATGTGCCTGCTCCTAATGATATAGTTGTTTAGAGACAATCAAAAAATTGTGGTGCTATGTTTTGAGACCAGACCTAATTGGATCCAGAAGCTCTTAAACACCAAGCTGTACTTTATCATTCAAACTAATGAGAACAAAACAGGATAAGGGTCATTTCAAGCATTAGCTTGGTCACAGAGACCAAAACACCATTAAAAGAGACACCATGAAGAGCAGCTTACTGTGCTGTAGTACTGCCTGTAAAGAAGTAAAACTTGTTTGAGACTCTTTACCCCTTTAGCACATATTTCCTGAATACTTACTGCTTATCAAGTGCTGCAGTTTCTTGGTAGGCGATGTAATAAACATGAAAAACATGGCATTGTAACATAGCACATTTTTAAGGTTTGGATGTGCTCGTTATCAGACACATACTGTTTTTAAAATTCCCTGGTTAACTCAGAAATCACTTTCTATGCCCATTCATAGAGGTTGTGAACATCCAACGAATCCAAATTTCTGGTAATTCCTGTCATTTCTAGAAAACATTATCTGCTTTCCAATCATGTCCCTGCCACCTCTATCCGCAATTCCAGCATTTATGACATAGACTGGGCTGGAATAATGGCATGCTCAGTTTGAGAATAAAGTACAGAGGTAGCGTTTGATAGTACCATCTGTCATTTATGGAGCACTCACTCTATATTAGTGTCTGTAACCCTACTTTGTGGATTAAGACACAGAGTGCTAAAATAACTAACCCAAATTACTCATAAAGCAAAGAATATTCAGACACAGGTTGTGAGAGCAACATTCCTATCTCTATAATATGCTAGAAGGTGTAATATATTTTTAGAAGTTACTTATGGGAAGTCTTGGAAATACTGCACTTAGTAATGAGAGATTGAAGAAGGTAGTAGTGAACCAGTAAGTCAGTTTTAGACTTTGCTGCATACTGAGTCACCAGTCATTAAAAATGGTGGTCTGACAAATCGCTCAGCTGAGTAAGTTATACAGGATCTGCTCATCTAGTTTTCACCCTTTTATTTCATCCCCAATTCCATTAAGCACCATTTTTGATTTTCTCTCTTATTTCCAGGTTTGAATTTGCTGTTGAAATTTGATATATCTTTTATCTTGACCTTTAAATCTTTACAAGTTATGGTTCATATTCTCCAGGTGAATTCAAATAAATAGCTGCCTAAGTAAAATAAAACCCAGGATTCTATTTCCAAAATGAGTAGTTGCCCTGTTTAATGAAAATGAGGCCAGGGAAAAATGTAGGAAATCTGTAGCATCAATGCACTGAAAATGTTTGAAACTTTTTCCTGCTTGATAATAGAACCAGACTTTACTAGCACAGCTCCAGCTCCCACGCCATGAGGTAGAATAAATTAGATATATCATGGATACCAATTGAGTTTGAACAAGTGTTTTTTTCAGACTCTGTATTCACAAGGCACCATGTTCCTTTTTTATTGTCAATCTTGTTATACAGAAATATCAAAATAGGATTCCTGAAAGATGTACATACATTTATATCAAACCAGCTGTCTTAAATATCTCCCCTAATTATTTTTGTAATTTCCCATACTTCCTTCCTCAAGGAACCTTCACTAGCAAATTATGGAGTATTACCATTTTCTGCTGGAGAGTTTTATGCATGTTTAGATTAGTCACTTTGGTCACAGCTGTTGCAAAATTCTGGTGAGGAAGAGCTATGAATGTCTTTGTTATTGTCTGGTGATAATATCATCTTCTGAAGTGAATCATCTCCTGAAGGAAATTTTTGGAGCCCTTGGAAAGAACACAGTGGCTGCTGATAGGATCCAGCCCCCGAGGCAGATTCATACGGAAGTGTCCTGTAGGTTTATTACCCAGACACTTCATGAGATTCTTCCCGAAAGTCCTGGTAACGTGCTGTTCTCTGTGTCAGTTCTCTGGACACTGGAAAGGGCACTGGGCTCCACGTCCAAAAAGATGAGCTTAAGCCTTAGTGATCTCTGCAGTGTTACCTTGGACAAACGAGCTCACCGTTTGGAGATCCGGCTCAAGTACATTAACTGTAATGGGTTGCAATTGTCATTTTTGGCTCTGAAATTTAAAGAGAGGTGAGATAGGATATTTCTTTCATTTAGTTATCTTTCTTTCTTTCTTTTTTTTTTTTTTTTAAAAAAAAGCTTAATTGCTGAAATATTTCATATGTCCCCCTTTGTCCCTCATTGACCCCTTCTAGCCCACCCCTACCCCGCCCCAGGCCTTCACTACATCACTACCCTATTTTCGATGTGCATGGGTTATGCATATATGCATACAAGTTCTTTGGTTGATCTCTAATTTTATCTATCTATCTATCTATTTAGACACATATACATATATATATAATTATATATTATTATTATTATTATTATTTTAGTTTGTAATTTATTTATCAATTTAACTTTTTCCTGTAGGAATGAAAATTTTGATTAGTTTTCATTTCACTTCTCACCATTCCCTCTACTCAAGTTACTGTTTGTTTATTTTTTTAAAACCATTTCATTAAACTTTTAATTTATTTCTGAGCAATTTTGTTTAATATATCCTGAGTTTAGGATATTTTGCTGTATAACTTCTGGTGTGATTTGGAATGATAGAGATGAATTGATCAGGTGGGCATTTTAAACCTCTGATGGCATAATCCTTTCAACACATAGCCATTCTCCTTTTCATCTAAGGCCACAGTGAATTTGGAGGGTGAAGAGATATAAGTTATTTTTCTTCAAACTATTTTAGCTATAATAAATAGAATTTAATAATGGGTAATTTGGAGTCCATGGAGACATATTCCAGGTTAACACATCCTATGCTCTTAGTCTTTAAGAGAGAGATAACCATAGTAAATACGTAGCAACAGTGGCCCGAAGACCAACCTGGAAACATGAATAGGAGACAAGTGATATGCCATTGGGACTTAAGTCAGTATCTTAGGCCAGGCTCTTGTCTCAAGTGTTTGATCAGAGTATGTATGTGCTTTGTTCTATTCTTGAGCAGGTATGTAAGTACACATACCTACACTGGGATATTTGGCAGGATAATAGATTACACAGTATTAAATATCCAATCTGTTGCTATGGATTTATACATTTTTTAAAATATATTTTATTGATTTTTTACAGAGGGGTTGGGAAGAGTGATAGAGAGTTAGAAACATCGATGAGAGAGAAACATCCATCAGCCGCCTCTTGCACACTCCCTACTGGGGATGTGCCCGCAACCAAGGTACATGCTCTCGACCGGGATCGAACCTGGGACCTTTCAGTCTACAGGCCGACGCTCTATCCACTGAGCCAAGCCAGTTAGGGCGGATTTGTACTTTTTGAGGTTTCCCTCAATTTTACTCTCTGCTGTCTTTACTGTCCAGAAAGGAATGCATGTACAATCTTGGTATAATTATTTTTCCAGAGTGTAAAATTGTCCACAGATTGTGCCTGACTACTCACAATAACTTTTTGATATTATTCGTTACTACTAGATTATGGCCTTATTTATATTTTTACTTTTCATATTAATTTGAAATTCTCCACCCAGTAAAAATGCAAATGCTGAGTTTTTCCACCTCCCAATGGGAAGGGAGTGCTTCACATCATGATGTAGTCCAAAAGGGGTCCATGTGGGTTTTGTCCTGTGTCTCACCTTACAGGTATAAGAGAACCATGCGTATATTCCAGAAACTTCTGATGTGAGGATAGAGGAGAGGATAGGAGCCTTGAAAACTCTGGAGAAGAACAAAATGCTGTAGTTCCTTTGACTGAGAAACAAGCAGAGGCTGATGTCCCTATAGACCCTGTACACACTCTCCCGGCACCTCCGGTAGAGAACAGGAGACAGCAGATGTGTGGGCTCCTGAACAGGGATAAACTCTGGCTCCAGTGCAAAGCTAACATAAAGGGTCCCTCTAGACCAGTGCTTTTCAAGCCCTGTGCTGTCTGTCAGCACAACAAGGATTTCTAAAACATGCAGTGTCTCATTATTTAGTCAGTGGCACTGACCTCTTTTCCCTTAGATTATCAAATAGAAAAATACCCTGACAACAGCCAACACAGCAATAGCCATCTGGTGTGAATGAATCAAAATTAAACCTAATTTTTGTCAAATCAGCAAAAAATACGTGTTTTTTTTTTGTTGTTGTTTTGTTTTTTTTTGTTTTTGTTTTTTGTGTGCTGCAGAATGTTAGTAATTAGTTTATGTGTGGCATGAGATGAAAATGGTTGAAAATCTCTGCTCTAGGGGATGGCAGCTGAGATGAAGCTTTTTGAGGGCAGTCTTCCCTGATCACTGGGCTGGACAACTCTCAACTTCTCACAGGTTCTTTTTTTTTTTTTTTTGTCAAGGCATGTGTGCGTGTCATTGGAGTCCCATGAAGATGCTCTGAATTCCATCTGTTCTGACACCTTCAAAAGTCTTGGTCAAGCAACTCTCCACCCATCCTGGAGGCATAGAAGGGCCTGTGCGATTCATGTTCTATTTGCAAACCGACAAACCAGGGCAGATTAGGACAACTGCAGAACAAAGAGAATCCTCGTGAGAATTAAACTCATGACCTCATTCCCATTAGCACTAATTCAGCACTGTCCACAGGCAACACAGTGTTCTCAAACAGAGCTAACTCAGTATTGCTTTGCAACAGATTCTCTCTTCTTGGAAGAGTAGTTTGTGGAAATACGATATACATAGATGGTTTCTTGATTGGTCATAGAGGTAATGATTCTTTTGCTACACTGCTATAGAAAAAAGAGACGTTATGAAAGGAGATGATGCTGATGATATGTTTAGGTCACCAGGTGACAGGGAAATGAATTGGCAATGAAGTACTGTATGTAATACTCCAAATCATGGGAGTATTTTGTTTCCATTTTGGAGGAAAAAAATAAAGTTGCTATTTCATTGAACTAGCAAGGAAATAGCTTGCGTAGAACATAGTCTGGTCAGCAATAAAAGTAGAAATGCTTATAATTCTTACTGCCTGCTTGCTAGTCTTTTTGTTTTTTATTTCATTTTTTTTCTCTCTTGCCTACCTGTAATACATTGTGAATATGAGGCCCCTGATTTCCCATCACTGCTAGAGAAAAAGGTATGAATAATCTCTAAGATGTTAGAAACTCAATATATTTAAAAGGATATCTCTTTTCTACTCAAAAATAGTTATAAGAGAAAACTAATAAAATAACTGAAAATATCCATGCTTTACAAAAAGCAGGGAACAACAACATTCCTGCTATCTGTCAAACTATATTATGTGAAAATATGGTATTTCATGTTATGCCATTGTAAAAGCCATGAAATAAGTATGTTAATATGCATATTAATACTATGACAATGTATACATAAGCAAATAAGAGGACAAAAAGAGATAAATATCTTGTGTATTGAAGCTATATTTTTTTCTGTAAAACTTTTCTTCAAGATATCTGTATAATTATTTTTCTTTGTACACACATACGATTATATCTGCAACAGCCTAAAAAACAAAAATCAGGGTATGCTGGCAGAAAAAGTCAAGGGGAGGGTGAAAGTAGACATCTGAGTTTCTTTCTTCATTCTCATTCTACTCCACATCACAGCAACAGCGCTCTGTTCCTTTTAGTGACCTCCAGTATTGCAACCTTTATGGTAGGGATTGCTTAACTGAGATGCCTGATACATTCCACCTAGCAGTACTGTTGCTTGTGCATTTGTACTTTCTGTGATTTAATTAAATCTCTTCTACTTACAAATGGACAAATCCACAGAGAACCCGGATGGTAATTGGGTGGTGGTGTGTTGTTTAACTAATCTAACACAATCCTAGGAAGGCTAAACCAGTAATTCAACAGTAGACTTTGTTGGGGGAAAAAGTGTGATTTATTGGCATTCTCATCTCACACCATTTCTTGTCGAAAAGAAAAATAACTATTCGGTACTATAAGAATATGAAATATTTTTATTCAAAGAATAATGAAAATGGCTGGCAAACATTTCTATTTCACATTCAAGTAAGTCTATGGATTGGAGTAGTTGTAATTATATCCTTTTTTATGAAGAAGATCCAGAATAATAACAAATGTTTACAATGTACTAATTACAGGCCAATTAGAAATTTAGCACTTTTATACATAGTGATTTATCTAAACCTCATAACATGCCACAAAAGTAGCAAGTATTATGATCCTTATTTCAAACATGAGAAGACAGAAACATGAAGATGAATTTCCTTGGTCAATGTTACACAACTGGGCAGTGGCCAGAACCCTGACTTAGGCTATTCTTGTAAAAAATAGATATTTTTCCTGAAGAATGAATGAACTCTTTTTTTTCTGAAGATGAACACAATCTACCATTAGTTTTATATCTACGAAAAAGAAATTTTCAATGATTTAATCATAAGAGCTAACATTCATGAGTGTTCCCTCTGTATTAGGTAATTTCTAAGTGCTTTGTCTGAAATAGCTCATTTACTGCTTGCAATAATCATCTGAGGTATTATTAGCTTCATGTTAAAGACAAGGAGTCAGAGGATCAGAGAATAAGTAATTTTTCCAGGTTACAAAGTCAGTAAGAAGGCGATAGGGTTCAGGTAGTTAGACACCGAGGTTCATACCCTTTACCAACACTCCTCACCTTCACTGGCTTAGTTAGTCACCAACATTTGTGAACACTCATGAAGTATAGAGTTAGACTGAAGGGTATCTCCCCGTGGGATATGTTCATGTCCAAAGAGTGTAGCATGTCTCACTGAGTTAAGAATGGAGTCCAGGCATTAATTAGAACCATTTAAAGTCCAAGGAATTTGAATATCACGCAATTGGTTTGCAATGTACTCTGAATGGCTGCAGATTTAAATCCTGTATTTTTTGCCAAAGCATTCTTGGACTTATTAATGATTGAGTGATTTTTACAAGACACACCAAGCTTATTTGAATAACTATTCCTGTCTTGTGACTTGACAGACTGATGTGATTTCCCTCAGTGATTGTACTTGTGGGCAACAAGATAGCAGAGAACTAAGTAGGGTAGAATCTTTCTGTGAACTCTGTTCCACATGGTATTCCTGATGTATTCTTTGTAGAAAAGGAAAATGTACCTATAAGAACAAATACATTTTAAAAGTATATTTTCTTATTGATGTAATTAATTAAAAAACAGAGTAGAAAGAAGATAGATTGATAACTGTCAGAGATTTTGCCATCAGACGGCTGGATGACCTGTCATTTTCTGGGATTCAGATTTTTAATGTAAAAAATAGGTTTCTGGTTTATGATCTCGAGAAGATTCTTCCATTTCTAAAATTAAGTACCTTTTAAAAGAAGAATGTAAGCACCTATGAGATTTTTCTGACAAATAATGATTGGTAGCAGTGGTAACAGGATGGGGTATGGGAATGTTGAGAGGGGTGGTGGTGGTAGTTTGTGGATACAGACATATAATGAAACATGATTTATAAAATTAAAAGGCCATTATAACATGTTATAGTTAGGGATGACAATATTTGTACCATAGTCTATAAACGCCAGGGAAATATCTATTACTAGAAATTGCTTAAACTGCAATGAATTAAAATACTTGTGAGAATAAATCATTAAATATTAGTTGACTTCTGTCATGTGTAAAACACTAGTATATGAAGAGTAGCATAGGATGGTGACCAGCTTAAATGCTTGCCTTTTAAGTATTAACACAAACTCCTCTTATTTTGCAATGGGAATAAAGATCTATCTATCATCTATCTACCTATCTATCATCTATCTATCTATCTATCTATCTATCTATCTATCTCTCTCTCTCTCTCTCTCTATCATCTTCTAGACAGTTGCTAGACATTGAAATAATAACCTAGAAAGTTTTCTGACCTCTCATTCAAAGATCTGGCAGAAAAAAAGGGGGGCCTACCAAAGCCTGACTTAGCAGCAATTATATCAGAAGATGGGAGAATGTCTTCAGACATTCTGTGTTACTGTTCAACTTCATTTGAACACTTTTAGCTTTCAAACTTTAAGGTACTCAGATTAATTTTAAGTTCAATAAGCTCACCTGAAGAATAATTTCTCTCAGTTACTGATTTAAAAAAATATGTATTTGTCAACAGTTATTTTCTAAAACCGTATTACAGCTTTAGACATTTACGGTTTTCAAATGCTTTTCCCAAATTAGATCTGTAACTGTGCCAATAGCTCATTTGCTAATTGTCTGCAAGAGAAAAGCCAATAAATTATGAGTCTAGTGTTATCCTTTCACTTATACCTTATCTATTACAAGTGCTCTACCCTAAGTTAACCAACAATTACAACTACTTCCAAATAGGCAGGGATAAGAAAAAATACAATAGTAATAACATACA
This sequence comes from Murina feae, assembly GCA_004026665.1. Classification (NCBI taxonomy): domain Eukaryota; kingdom Metazoa; phylum Chordata; class Mammalia; order Chiroptera; family Vespertilionidae; genus Murina; species Murina feae. The sequence continues at coordinate 32,343 of PVJC01003287.1, forward strand.
AATAAGGTAAACTGAATGTCATTAACTGAAGTTATAGTTCTAAATAAGAAAATACATTTTTAATTACCAATCATACATTTTCTTGCAAAGGATATAATCATTTATTCACTCTTTCAGAATATACTTTTGAAAATCTAAGTGCTAGCCACCATGTTAGAGAATAGTAGATGGCAAATAAAGTGACTCTTTTCTGGAGTTGACATAGTAACGGAGAAAATGAAGGCAAACAAACAAAAAAAAAGGGTGGTCTTTTAAATTATACTTATGAGTGTGTACATTAACTAGCCTCTCTATTTAATTCCTTCAAAGTCAGTGAAATGCTTGCTCCAAAACTGGACTTTTCTCATGGTTTAGTCATCTTCTAACTATAGAACCCTAGAAAAAGAGACCCGATGAGTGTGTCTCCCTCACAGAGTCCTGGTGACTACGGAAAAGATGAGAGAAAAATCAGTAGGAACTCTGGTCCTCTTGTGAATTTGTTAACTATGATTAGCTAGTGCTTAATAGTAAGTTGCTGGTGGCAGGGATTTAGTGGCTTTTATCTATCAGGCCTGGACAGGCTGGATGAGATCTGTTTACTGGGGCAGAAAGGTCCCATTAAGATGGTCATAATCAGTCCTCAGTGTTATAGCCAAGACTTGAGAGACTGAGACAAGCTAAGAAGGCAAGATGAACACAGCAGCTGAGGTTGGCCGCTCAAGTCCGAAGAGATGGACAGAGAAGCCAAGTTTGAATGGGTTAGGGACTCTCAGGGGCCTGTGCAAGAATTTGGTCTTTGTGTCAGCCTTTTCCCATTCTAGGTCACAAGACACATGACACAGAGCCAATGGGCAAGATTGATCCAAAGCTTACGATTGTGTAGACATCACTGAGTAATGGGAAAACCAGCAGAACAACAAACAAAACATCCAGGTTCAAATTCTGGCTTCAATATTTCAGTCACAATAAAAAGGTTAATTAATATCTCGGAAAATCAGTTTTTTCCCATCAGCAAACTGGGTGTAACCTTCCTCAAAGAGAGCTTTGAGGATTAAATTAGATCTGTACAAAATAAAGATTTCTAAATGAATTTTCCCTGAAGTAAAATATGCCATACATGATTAAAATTGGCTATTAATGCGATATCATTTCGGTGAAGAATACTCAGATAATAACTCTTCCCAGGAGAATATTATCTCCCCTCTTTGACTTACATAATGTCTAGATACTTTCAGACACTTTAGATTTCTATTAAAATTCCCCATTATATCAGAGATCATTCTCAAACACTAGAATGGCTGAAAGAGCTTAGTAGAGTGTGCTTAGGACTCAATGTGGGATTAATAGTAAGACTCTCAGCTGTGAAAAAGATAATGTTGAAGTTCTATATGACCAGATCTGTGTAGACTATGCTCTAAAAATGGGAGTGATTGCTTTCCACCAGAGTAACCAGTGTGGAAGATCAGGGAACAATGGGGTGTTAGATCTCACAGAGCAGCAGCTGATCACAGAGACAGGAGTGTGGTAAAGGCCAGGACCACGGGGCATGGAGACAAAGGACCAACTGAGTGCTCATGATGACCTCGCCACTCACCAAAGTGACCCTCTAGACAAGCTTAGTGCTTTTTACTGTTTATGAAGTGAGAGTCTGGGACCAAGTGGCCTCTAACACTTCTCTCCATTATCATAGCCTATGATTCCGTAAATTAACTGTGCTGTGCCCTGCATTTGTACAGCATATTTCACTTTCCAAAGCTTGTCAATATCTATTATTCACTGATCCTGTGAGGCAGTTATGGCATATGTTTTCACCCAAAGTTTACAGATAAGAAAATAGAGATTTGGAGGTTGGGGCTGCCATATGTTTCACGATTAGGTTTGAGTAAAGGAGCTAGATTCAGAAATATTTTGTTGATTTTAAAAATTATATCAGAGTTGTGGGTGTTTCCCTTTAAGAGTTCTTGGCAATTACAAATGGTTTTGAAGTATCATGTGAGGTGGTGGCTGCTATGGAAACCGCATGAATACATGAAGCATGCAAAGCCTGTCACCGCGTCAGATGTTGCTGCCCTTTGGCTATGCTGACTTACTCATCTGTTTTTTTGAAAAAAATATTTCTCTCTCTGTTTTATTTTTCCAAATACATGCAAATTATTCTTATAATCCAAGAAATCTCATTTTGAAGTGATTCATTTTTATGAAACACATTCAGTGACTTGGAACAAAAGATTCCAGTAGAAGTACAACCTGGAACAATAAGCTATTACAAATATATACTATTCATTTTGTGCTTTTGTAGCTCAACTAAAGTGTGAAAAGAAGCTTGAGAGAGAAAAATTAAACCCATGAGTTGGGATCATGTTTATATTACAATTGTAAAGAAAAACCATGCAAAAGTTGAAGTTTGACTTTATCCTTATAAATAATATATGAAGATATTTGGAATGTCTGAGTTCTGAACAAAGCTATAAAATTTTAAACTTTGCATGCATTTGTGAAATATTAGAACTTATAGGCATCAATAAATCTTAAAAGAGAAGTCGTTGCTTTTATATATCCTATTAAATATATACATATATACATTACATATCTACTCTAATAAAAGAGTAAAATGGAAATTAACCATCTCTCTGGGACACCTAAGCCACGGCCACCAGCAAAAACCCACCCACCAGCCAATCAGAGTGGCTGTATGCAAATTAACCCAGCCAAGATGGAGGCTGGCCGCCACGGAGTGAGTAGCAGTGGGGGCAGGGCGGGCGGGGGCAGTGAGGGCACCACCAGTAGGCAGGCTTCAGCATCAGAGCCACCTCTGGTCGCCTGCCACCATCTGAATCGCGAACAGGCACCCGAGAGAAGGCCCCAGTAGCAGGGCCACCTCTGGTTGCCTGCCACCATCCAGATCATGAGCCAGCACCACCAGCAGGCAGGTTCCAGCAGCAGGGCTGCCTCTGGTCACCTGCTGCCATCTGGATCACGAACAGGCACCTGCGGGAAGGTCCCAGCAGCAGGGCCACCTCCCGGCCTCCTGCGGCCATCTGGATTGCGAGCCAGCAGCACCAGCAGGCAGGCCCCCATCAGACAGGCACACACATGTGGTGCCTGCTCTGAGCCTCCTACGCGACTGGGGGCAGGCCCAGGTGGGGACACACACACACACACACACACACGGGGTGCCTGCTCCCAGCCTCCGATGTGGCTGGGGGCAGGCCTCCAGCAGGACACACATACATGGGGTGCCTACTTTGAGCCGAACCTCCACAGTTTAGCTGGGGGCAGGCCCCCAGCTCACACACACACACACACACACACACACACACGACACCTACTCTGAGCCTGTGCTGCCAGACTGTGGCCATTAGTAGGACATCCACTGAGCGATCCCGGACTGTGAGAAGAGGCAGGCTGGGCTGAGGGACCCCACCCCCCATGCACGAATCTTTGTGCATTGAGTCCCTAGTATGCATATAATATACAGAATGCCTGTAAATAGTTACCACCTGCCTTAGACTGAATATTTGTGTCTGCCAAAATGTATATGTTGAGAGCGAATGTCCAATGTAATGGTATTTACAAGTGGGACCTTTCAAGGTGATTAGGTCGTGAAGGTTGAACCCTTGTAAATGGGATCAGAGAGCTCCATCCTCTCCCATCCACCACGTGATGGCACAGGGAAGAGCCTGCCATTTGGAACCAGGAAGCAGGACCTCACCAGATTTGGAATTCACCAGCACCTTGGTATTCTCAGCCTCCAGACCTGTGAGAAATAAAATGTGATTGTTTATAAGCCACTTGTCTGTGGTACTCTGTTATAGCACCCCCAATAGACTGACACCACACTGATATTTGGTCTTTTAAATGCTGGGCTCTCTGTCATAAATGGGGCTTAAATGTCTTGAAATTGCCGTTGTTCCACTCTAAGAAATAATTGATATATAGATATACAAATTATATGGACCAAAACATTTACTTTCTCCTCCATTTACTGTTCTTTGAGAAATACCTTTTACTTCAATATTTTGATCATCTTACCTGCTGCTTTGTGATGCCAGCTGCAGTTGGAGTGGTAACTGTCAATACCATACTTTCCTTGCTGCCAACTAAGCTACTGTGGCACATTGGTATTCTTTTATGTGCATTCGTCTGTTTCATAATATTTACATTTTTATATGCCCATTAGTTAATTATATGACTTCTGTAAAATATTTATTCGTAAACATAGCCATTTTGCTTATAGATTTACATGAATTATTTATATACAAAGGACAAAATTAATAATATAGAAAATATTAATGTTTGATATATGAAAATTTTAAATTTTATGTATAAGCAAATACATAATTATTATCTTCATATGTAATATATTGGTTTTACTTTTAGAAATTTCTCTCTTCCATAGCTTAAATATGCATATGTATTCTACAGTTTCAGTTGTCATGTTTAAACTTTCCATCAAGTTTCAATACTCTATATTTTGGATGTAGTGACAAATGAGAATTTTTTTTCCAAATAATTAATTTTCCCAACACAATGTTAAAAATAATACATCGTTTTCCTATGGAACTGTGGTATTTTAAGTCAAACTATTGAGGTTCTAAGATGGACTTTAGGGCTACCCTGTTATTTGTACTTTGATTCTTAAGTCACCACAGCATTGAGTTAAATATTATAACTTTAAAATAAATTTCAATATCTCATAACATAATTAACTCCTTAACATGGTTTACACTTCTCATTCGTTTACTGTTTCAGATAAACCTGGTGAAGTTCTCACTCCCACTCAATCAAAATTTCCAATTCTGTTTCATTTAGTTTATTTGTTCTGCCTTATTTTTAACATTTATCTTAAATGTGGAAGACATTATTTTTACCAGAAATACTATGTATTGAAATCAGAGTTTATAGAATCTTATTTGTACAGAGCATCTTGATGACAATGAATTGATATTGGGCAGGAGTTTAAAAAGACTGATAAATTGGCTCTGAATACATGTAATTTTGGAAAATTGCATGTATAGTAAGCATTGAATACAGGATTTTTAAAAGAAAGGGAGGCGAGAGTAAACAATTAATGTCTTATACAGAGAAGACATGGTGTGGTTAACTGGTAAGCTAATTTATGTTATTGAACTGGAGTACGCTTATCCTGAAGAGCAAGCATTTTATTTTATGTTTTTACTTTGCGAAATTTGCTTGGAATCTGATGAAGTAATACAGGAGCATTTCACAAAAATCGCCCATTCCCAAAAGATTCCTTCCAACTCACTTTCTACCCCCAATCACACTCACATCACAGAGGAGATTTTCATGGGACAAAGTTACAAGAAAGACATAGCTGCAACACTTACTGCATTGTATACTATTCATAAATTTTGACAGTTATAGGAATTACAAACCCAACAGAATTATGGATTTGGGACTTTCATGTAGGAAGGAAGTCAATATTTTAAAGGAAATCATACATATGAAGGTGTGAAATATCACAGATAACTTAAGATTTAAAACCAGATTTTTTTCTATGTGCTGGTGGTTTGATGATGAACAATTACTTAACCAATCTGATTTTAGTTTTCTCACTCATAAAATACATCATAATAATACTTTGTAAGGAGTGTAAAAAAGGTGAAAGAAAATGAAGGAATGATTTACAAAATGGGAACAATATTTGAAACATAGTAGTAATAATTGTCAATAATTATTATGTACTGCAATTAATGGGCAATTTTAAAAGCATGAAACTCTCCATAATATTAAGAAGTAAGCAAACTAAAACAAAAATAGCCATGAGCAAAACATGCAGAAAAGCTTACAGACGAATAAAGGGAAGATCTAAATAGAATCAGGACAGAGGCAAACCTGGCTGATACTTTATTAATATATTCATAGAAATATCAATATTAAAACACTGAGTGCTATAAAGGGTAGTACCTTTTGTAAATGGAACTTTGATTGAATTAAACTGTTTAAAACTGTGGAAAAGTCACTCTGGTTGTATTTGTTTGAAACAAAGGCCCAGAAAATAACAGTAACAAAAATGATTATATATGAAAGTTTATTAACTGTGTGGAAGGGAGAAAATGAAAATTGTAGATAAGTGATAATTTTTGACATATAACCAAAAACATTAAGACTTAAAGAAAAATTCTGAAAACAAAGTAATTCATTTGTCAACAGAAATATCTCCAGTCATTCTGAAGTAATATGTTTTCTGTATTGGAAATATCTAAAAGCTATATTATGAAAGAATTGTCCAAAAAATATGTCTCAAGTTCCTTAAAATTTTTAGTGGCTCAGTATTATTATAGGCTCTAAAAGAAACAAAGAGGCCCCAAGTTAAAAACCAATCAAATGATTAGGGGAGAAAAATATTTAAAAATGTAAAATTGATACATTTTAAAACTGAAGAAAGTAACTCACTCTGATAATCTGATTAAAAACCCAGGGGAAAAAATTATACACTGCTGCAACCATTTATCTTTAGCAATACAGCAGAAATAGAGAAAGCAATTTTTGAACAGAATAATAGCAAAAAGTTCATTCAGAAGATATAAGTTGTACTGTGCATTTTCAGGTTAGTTATCAACACCCAGAAGGGAAAGTTATAACTCTACCAAGAAAGGTAGAGAATTATCAGAGTAAGATAATATGCTGAAAGAGATAACAGATGGAAAATATAATTTGGTCTATATTCCTCAGTGCTGCATATACTCAAGAGAAGGTAATGATTACACAGTTGAAAACTGTATGGACCTGGGGAACTTCCATTTTCTGTAGAAATGATAATTCCATTCTGATAAAAGAATTATAATACAAAAAAATCACTTTAAAATTAAGGTAATTATAGGTTAAAGTTAAGGAAATAATGTTTTTTTTTTTAAATGAAAACAGTAAATTCTTGGACAGGACAACACATCAGGTGATCTTTTAAGAATCTGGGAGCACCTTTGATGTCCAAGGGAGTTATGGGGATTAGTTCTGTGGCATTACCATTCAGATACATTTTATAGCAGAATCAGATACTGAGAAATAGAATGTAATGGGTTAAAAAATAAGAAGAAAAAAGAGAAGGAGTGCATTTACTCATTCATCTGTTTTATCACTCATTTCGTGAATATTTATGGATTGCCTGTAGTAAGCCAGTCAGTGTTTTTAATGCTAGTGAGACAATAAGTGAAGCTGTCAGCATCCCGTCAAAATTTTACGTTATAATAATAGCAACAAAGATATGGCAGCATGTAAATTAATTTATAACATGAGATAGTGAAAGGAATTCTAGGGGCAAAATTCTAGTGTAGGGAGTCTTAGAGATAAGGAGGGTCCATGAGAGAGGAATGCATAGATGGAGACTGGAATACACCGGATGCTTATCTTACTTATACAGAGGATAGAGAAATGCCACAGAAAGAGGGGGTCCAGGCAGATGGAAACATTTCTGGCCTGAGCAATAAAACAGCCACAAACCTAGGTGACCATAAGTTAGACTAAAAGCCCTGAGCAGCGGGGAAAGCTATAAGATAAAGCTTTCTGTGCCAGCACAACTGGGAGAAAACCATAAGATAAATCAGAAGTGACTCCAACCGGCAAGATAAGAGGGAGAGAAATTGGGGGCACCACGTGGACTTCGGGCTTTGAAACTAATACCATGTGGCAGAATGACCAACAAGGAAAATATGGGGGCCCCAGATTGAGGAAAGGGACCGATAAAGAACTACAACACATACAAACTGGAGACAAAGAGCACGAGGAGTATTTTGTAATTTTCCCATCGTGGGGGGAAGGAGAGAGAGAGAGAGAGAGAGAGAGAGAGAGAGAGAGAGAGAGAGAGAGAGAGAGAAGGCTTGTCCATGGGGGAAAGCCTGATAGAGTTTGTATCTGCTTCCAATAAACTTCTATATATTTTGTATTAAAGAACCCTTTTTGTCTATGAGGTTATCCTTCAAACTTCCTGAGGACAAGAACCTACAGGAAGAAAAGTCTGCAGCCTGCACACCACGTTTCCCTAGTAATTAGTGCTATGAAAAATGTGTGACACCAGCACCCACAATACTGATGAAAATCCAGGATGTACAGAGCACTCCAGAAATGTAGGCCCCATGCAAATTATCCACGTGAATGTTGCTCAGTGGGGAAGGCAGCGAGTTTCTGTGATAGCTTCTGAGCGCTCGCTGGGGCACATCCTGCAGCACTGGGCCAGGCAGAGCTGACTCACACATCTCCCAGCAGGTGGATGAGTCAGCTTCTGACTTGTCACAGTGTGTTTCTGCCCAGGTTCCATGCCCTTTCCGCAGGCCCAACGAAGGGCTGAGGCGGGAAATGCAGTCGTCTCCCCCCACCACCCCGATCTATGGTTTTGCTTTGCTTAGTCTCAGTTACCCATGGTTAACTGCAGCTCGAAAACATGCAATGGAACATTTCAGAAGTAAATAATTCATGTTTTAAGTGGCACACTGTTCTGAGCAGCGTGGTGAGAGCTTGCGCCAACTGTTTCACTTCGTCTTTCCTGGGACGTGAATCATCCCTTTGAGCAGCGTATCCGCAGTGCAGACACTCTTAGTCACTCAGTGGCCGCCTTGGTTATCAGATCAAAGGTCGCAGTACTAAGGTGCTTGTGTTCAAGTAACCTCAAGGGCAAGAAAGTGATAATGGTGATTAGGATATGGCAAATAGACTCCGAAAAGTATTTCTTTCAAGTGAGAGGTACGTATCGGGTAAAAACATATAGGGGTTGGTATGATCCATGGTTTCAGACATCCCTGGGTAGTCTTGAAACATATACCCCATGGATGAGGGGGAACTATTGCATGTAGGTTCAGCCCTTCCATCAATTTGAGACAATTCTAAAGATCATCACAGCTCCAGAACTCCAAGTGGGGTCAGCTGAGACCTCAGTTGCACTGCAGTGTGGGTCAGCCTCCTCCTCTGCCAGCCACCATGTATGTGAAATCTGAAAATAATATCCATTGAAAACTTCCTAGGAGAAACTTGAGCTTATGTTTGTGAAAAAAAAAGTACTTTAAAAATTAGGTCTTATGCTTGAAAGGGATCCTTGTCAAGACCTTTTAATGATTTTTTTTCCCCAATTCTGATAGTCACCATCGAAGAAATTCTTTGTTCACACATATGAAAAATTATATATGAAAATTACATTAATGCATTTTAACACTATTTCAGAACTTAGGACTATTGAAATTGTATTTAAGGATCTTACATATATTCTTTCTTTCACTGATGATCTAATGTTACAAATTCTTGTGGTAATTATAAATAGATTTCAAATCCATTTACACTTTTTCAAATCAGGAATTTCAAAATAGTAGTGAATTTCTCATTTGCAGAGTATATATATGTTGCTTGGGCTGTGACCCAGCCACTAGCTTTTAGACACCTCTAAAGGCACACCTGGATTGCAAAATGAACAGAACCCCCAGATGTATGTGAGGACAGTTTTAGGTCCTACTCCATACTGTGGTCTGTGTACCATGCTCTTTGGGCACCTGGGACACACATGTAGTATGGTAGAGAAGTTCCTTCCTTACTGTGGAACAGTAAGTTCTGCATGTTTCATGTGTTCACTGCTCAGGGGAATTTTGGGCACACTGTCAGGCTTGGTCTGTCTTGGCCATTGTCTATAGATCTCAGGAAGAAAGGCCTAGATTTCTGGAGATTGTTCCAGGTCCTGCCAGACCACCCTAAGGACTAAAAAGATCTATACTTCATGGAACACCTACGACCCTGTTGTGTTGTGACCGTCCATGGTATGCTGAATGCAAATTGGGTAGCTCAGGACTATACTCATACAAGTACAATCTCCCATGGCCAGTGCAGGAGCTCAGAGAAATATGCGTATAATTGAGATAAAAGAAGAAATGTATACTCCTTGCAATTCGTGACATTTACAAACCCTACAGGAATGCATTTTACAAGCTGGAAAACAAATAGACCTGTGGTAACTAACTGAGCAGATCTGAAATGAAAGAACTTTGGTGACTTAAATCAGAGAATCATTAGAAGAATTAGGAAGAGGCTACCTTGTGTCTCTGGAGCTAGGAATGAAGGGGGAGAAGCTAAAATGAGGGGACACTGTAAAGTAGTTGGATCTCTAATCAGTGGCCTGAAGACAAAGGATTTGTTTTTGGAAAAGGTAAGCCTGGGCACACATGACAATGTTTTTATCACACATGAAGTGGGGGACACATTGACCATATGCATGTTGCAGGCTGGACTACACCCCCGGCCTTTTTCTGCCCCGGATCTCCCAGCACTCTACCTATCAGGCCGGAGACTGGCAGAGAACATGCTGGGGGATCTGACCGGGTCAAACGGAAAGCGCTAAAGATACTCACACGTGCGGTTCATCTACCCAGTCAGGTTGTAGAGGTCAAAAAATCCCCACAAACGCTCAGTGTCTCTATTCAAACTTTTAGACCATCTCTTTTCATCGTCTCTTTTGTCTCCAAACTGATCGTTTTTTATTCCTATCCCAGGCACTGTCTTTCAGCTCAGAGCCCTGTTAGAAAATTCTTGATGGTCAATTTTGAAAGTTCATGAGACTAGACTGCTCTTGCAGGATTTCTTACTGTAGGTCCCCTGCACTCTCCCAGAAATTAGGGAGGGCATAACCCCTCCTAAATTAAGCTTTTGTTCTCATATTTGCCTGCTGAGCTTTCCAGTGAGTAGCTGTTGGCCTTTTGGAGGTGTTCTTAGGTAAGTCAGAGTTCTTGGACTGGCTTCCTAACCTTGAAATGTCTTTAAAGGTCTATCCTGAGATTCCTGAAGAAAAGGAAACTAAAAGGGGCCTATGGACCAGACACCTCTCTTGCTGCACTTATATAATCAGGACAAATATAATGATAGTAGATTTATATTGTCAACAGGATAAAAATGGGGTGAAAATTTTTTGGTTTAATGGGAAAATTATAGTGCACATTTGTGGGTTCTCAATTAATCTACTGTTCTCTGATATCTGGCTATGACTCTTCAAACTAATGTTTCTAATTTTCCCACCATCGTGACTAGACAACACTGAGACCAAAAACTGCCCTTTCCTTCTCTTCTCTTGAAGCCTTGGAAGCTAAAGCTGGAGGACTTGATAAAAACTTCAAAGAAATCGCGACACAGGTCACAGATGTGCAACTTTCATGCCTGCTGCTATATGGGCAACTTGGAAAGTTCACTGGACACCCAATGCCATTACCAGTGACATCCAAATGCTAAACTGGAGATCTGCTGGTATGCCACTGCCATCGTGAGCCCAGCATCTAGAAATCTCCGCTGGCTACACTCTGGCCTCAGAAACTGGGTTTCCAGCTATTAATCTTTGCTTTTATTGTCAAAGAAATTGTCGTCATTAAAGATCTGATTACTAGAACCACCCAGAAAATATCCTCTACTACCAAATTTCAACACATGCTTTGGTTGGTTCTTAATGAACAAACATTAACCAAATGGACTAATATTGTTCAAAGGAAATAAGAGGAGAGACTGACAAAGATTCTCTCATTCACTGAACTTTGGTCAAGTTCTTCCGAGCTTGACTAGGCCCTGTCATTGGGCATGTCCTCTATGAGGCCAATTTTGTCAAGACTTTTAATAAGTCATTTTATGCCAGAATCCTGCACCCTTATACCTAATAGCCATTGAAATCTGACCAAATTCCTCATCCTCCATCATCGCCCATGTAATTTCTGATTAGGTTGGGCTGGCTTCAGCAAGAATTTTATTAGGTTGATTTAGCCACTATCTCCTCACCCTTCTTGCTTCCCCTAGTTATTTTCCATCCATTGAGCACCCGTCCCAACACACAATTTGGCTATAAATTCCCACTATTACTTGTTACATTTAGAATTGAGTCCAGTTCTATACTGAGGTCTCTTATCTCCTATTGCAATAATTCCTAAGTAAAATCTATTTTTACAGCTTTAACTACTATCTGAGTCTGATTTTTCTTTGACAAATGGGACCATCTGTGTAGGAAGGTTAAGGAGAACGATTCCACAGGACTTTTTAGAATAAATCATTTTATTGTTAAAAAGTCAAATGGGAGAGTGTGGGAAACATCTTGTTCTATTTCAGAAAAAAAGTGTCAGAATGAAAGGAAATATAGTTACTATTCAATATTCTATTTTGTTGATAACTTTGCTTATTGACTGATTTCAGCTGAATATGAAGTGTACCTTTTTATTTCTAGAATTATGTTTTAAAATTAATTCAACTATTCTCTCTGTGAAGGAAAATTAGTATATAAAGAAATTAGGGTTTTTTTGTTTTTGTTTTTGTTTTTGAGGCAAGCAAGAATGGTCGTTAAGCCAATAAAACATGGTGAGATGATAATGATATTGAGGGAGCTCTTGGTGATAGAATCCTATGATTAATTTCACTACAACATAGAAGCTAGTTTATGGATGGGTGGCAGAGAGACACTTTATTACAAATAAATTAAATGGTGGTTTGCCAGGAACCAAAGACTATGCAGAGAATGTCCCTGATCCAATTAAGAAAGTATGCAGAGAATGTTGGAATCATGTGAAAGTTTATAATGTCTCTAGTATATGGATGGATGCCAGTGGATTCTGACCCAGCAGGAATCAAGACTAGGATTCAAGGAAATGATGCTGTAGGAAGATGAAAATGAAAAAGTAAAAGCCCCAATTAGGCATTCTCATTTACAAAGGAGACTTAGAATAATTCCCCAATTCTCTGAAAACAGGGAATCTACCCTTCAGGAAGGGAAATAGCCATGCCATTTTACACTGTATATCCTAGATTAGCAGTACCCAGTTAGCTTCCTCAAATTATTCTTTTATCAATTCATATAAATGAAAGCAGAGAAGACTTGTATTCTGTTTTTCAAATTGTGTAACTCTCTTCCCCGAAGTTTGTTACTGAGAAATGCCATGAACCTCCCACCATTAAAATCTAGCACGAATTAAGTTGAAAGTAAAACATTCATTAATACTGTGGCTTTAGCACTTCCAAGGGATTTCAGATTATTTAATACAGGAGGCACATCATGGGATATCTTATTTGTGAACTTGGGGTTTCCTCAGATGAAGTTTTCTTAAAAAACAAAATCTTCATTTGGTGAGGCTTCTTCAGGTTTTTATCAGCATTTCTAATGCATATGTTCTATCTCTTTTAACTACTTCTATCTCCATCAGTAGCAGCTAAAACTTACAGATTGAAAATATGGCAAAAGAGAGAGGAAATTTTATTCTTAATGTTGCTTATGTTGCACAGATAATATATAACCTTTGGGAAATATAGAAAATAAACCGAAGGAGAAAAATCACCTATACTCAAAACACTCAGAAAATTAATATCATTTTGGTAGAAAATCTTCATACTTATTTTTTTAATTATAGTTTCCATTCAATACTATTTTGTCTTAGTTTCATCTTTACAGCACAGCGGGTAGACATTTATATCAGTTACAAAGTTATTCCTCCAATAATTCAAGTGCCCACCTGTGGATAGTTATTACAATATTGTTGATTATATTCCTTATGCTTTACCTTATATCTCTGTGACTGTTTTGTAACCTTCATACTCCTTATACATCCATAACTACAAAATATATACATATGTTAATTGGAAGTTGGAACAAAGTCTTTCACATAACTACCATTTTATTGTTAAAAAGTCATTGTATTCTATCATGAATACAATTCCATTCATTTTTTAAAAATAAATCTTTATTGTTCAGATTATTACAGATGTTCCTTTTTTTAACCTCCATAGCTCCCCTCCACCTGGTTCCCCCCACCACTGTCTTCATCCATAGATGTAAGATTTTTGTCCAGTCTCTTCCCATACCCCTCATGTCCCCTTCCCCCTGAGAATTGTCAGTCCATTCCCTTTCTATACCCTTACTTCTATTTTATTCACTAGTTTATTATGTTCTTCAGATATTTCTATTGACTTAATTGTTATATTCACTGGTTGATAGATATGTATTTGTTGTCACTTTGTTGTTCATAATTTTTATTTTTACCTTTTTCTTCTTCTTCCTCTTCTTAAAGAATGCCCTTCAGCATTTCAAATAATCCTGGTTTGGTGGTGATGAACTCCTTTAGCTTTTTCTTGTCTGTGAAACTCTTTATCTGACCTTCAATTTTATATGATAGCTTTGCTGGGTAGAGTAATCTTGGTTGTAGGTTCCTGCTATTCATCACTTTGAATATTTCTTGCCACTCCCTTCTGGCCTGCATGGTTTCTGTTGAGAAATCAGCTGACAGTCATATGAGTACTCCCTTGTAGGTAACTAATTGTTTTATAGGGGTACCAGAAGAAGAGAGCAAGATATTGAAAACCTATTTGAAGAAATAATGACAGAAAACTTCCCCTACTGGTGAAAGAAATAGACTTACAAGTCCACGAAGCGCAGGGAACCCCAAACAAAAGGAATCCAAGGAGGACCACACCGAGACACATCATAATTAAAATGCCAAGGGCAAAAGACAAAGAGAGAATCTTAAAAGCAACAATTCCATTCATTTTTAACATATATTTAAGTTTTCTTTCTCAATGACATATAGAATTTTAACATATGGGTTTGTCAGTTTTTACTCAAGTACTTATTAGGTTCATTAAGGTTGTTGTTAATTTTTCACAGCTGAAATAATTTTACAGTGACTATTTTTCTGAATATATATTTAAAAACATGTACAATTAGTTCCTTATGACTTAGCATTAGAAGTTAGAATTTCATTATCAAATAACATGAAAATGTCTAACCTTTTGTTGTTTATGCAGTTAAATTGCCCACTAGAAACTGTACCAACTTAAATTCCAAAGAACGTTGGGGAAAAAAGAAACAAGATAGCTTATAGAACTAGGGCAAGAAAAGAGGTCTAAAAATATCCATTCTCAAAACATTATGTATTTTGATGTGTACCATGCTTTGAACCAATTCTCTTTCACTCTGTTATTTCAGAAAACCTGTTCTTTGTTCTTCTACATTTATCATAACAAGCACTATAGCAAATACTTTTCTTACTTAAAAAGTAAAGGAGAGAATCACAAAAAAATACTTTTAAATTGTTGCTCAGAAGAAAAAATTAAATTATAAATACCTTAGAAATTTATGAAAGTAAGAATACTTCAGATAAAAAATATAAAATGTAACTAAAGCTACAGTTGATTTTAAAATAAGTAAAACATTTAACTTATGGAGTTAGACAAAAAATAAAAATAAAAAAATCCCAGTGAAATATAGACAATGACTGTTTTGCTCATAAATTTAAACTCAAAGCCTACTGGAGAGTAAGAATTCAATTGTTCAATCTATCTATATAAAACCCTAATATGCAAATAGACTGAATGGTGGAACAACCGAACAACCAATTGCTATGACATGTGCTGACCACCAGAGTGTGCGCACAGAATGTGGTAGGCATCGGCAACAGGTGGCAGAAGGTGGAACATGGCAGGTGTTGGCTGAGGCCGGACGGTGAAGAAGGTGAGCAGGGGCGCCAGACCAAGGCTGGGCACTGGTCGCTGTCATTGAGGTGAGCCTCTGGGGGTAACTGAAAATTCTTTGCTCCCACATGTTATGGTCCTGCCTGGTACTCGTCCCTGCTGCTGGCGCTGGCCCTGCTAGCACCCACTAGTGGCACCAGAGCTGCTGCTCACACCCACTGCCCATGTCCAGTGCTGGCCTCTATCACTCGGTGCCATCAGCAGTGTGAGTGGTGGCTGCCAGCCCTGATTGCCCCTCAGGGCTTCTCCACCTCCCCCTGCTCTTGAGGGGCGATTGGAACCGGCAGCCACCTCTCGCACCCACTGCCAGTGCTGGCTTCAATCGCTTTGCATCATCAGCAGATGTGAGCGGGGCTGGCGCCATCAGTGAGTGGGAGTGTTGGTAGCAGGAGTAGTGCTGCCGGCAGACAGGGGACCAGGGGCTGCAGGGAGTCAAGTGGGGATGCAGAGGATGGGCGGAGATCCCCACTCCCCTCACCACGGTGCTGACCATAGCCTCGCAACCCATAGTTCCTTTCAAGGCGCATGGATTCGTGTACTGTGCCTCTAGTAACTATATAAATAAGAAATTATGAATGAGAATGTGCAAGCTGAGATATAAAAATAAAAGATGAAATTAATGTAGCATAAAAATGAACTAAAATAACAAAATCTAAAGTTTTTTCCTTACTAGTATTTAAAAAAAGCTGGTGGAGAATTTTTTTTGTGAGAAATTGGACAGCCAAAATTTATTTATCTTTGCTTGTTTCTGTGCTTTTTTTTTCTGTATTGCAGAAAACAAAGGTCATCCTAACAGATATGAAATCTAGCATCAAGAACTGGAAGAATCTGAAATTTTATCCTACTTGCAAGTTAACAGATTAATCTGTCTCTGTTTTATGAAAGCTGGTAGAAGATGTGAAACTCCTGAGTCAGAGATAAAGAACTTTATTTTATTTAGGGCAACAGAAGACAGAGAATCAGCATTTGCATTGGTTCTGTAAGATACAAATCCCACAGAGATTTGTAAAGAGAGTTGTGTGATACCTGCACACAGCGGGGTGGATTACAGAAGAATTCTAAGTTTAGGACACCTGAATCTTTTTAAATGAGCAGTAATCCTATCAGGACTTTGCCCTAGAGGGAAGCACTATTTTCATCTTCCAAGGCTGTTTGCTACTAAACATCATTGAAACAATAATTTGCAGTAAAGTCATTCAGTGCCTTTATGTGTAGAAATGGGAAAGACCCATGGAGAAGTCTCCTAACAAGAAGATGGGAAGGAAGCACCATCATTAAATGATGTAAATAGGTTTATCTAGTCTAATAAAAGAGAAATATACAAATTAACCATCACTCCGAGACACATAAGCCATGCCCACCAGCCAAGCCACGCTCACCAGCCAATCAGATCAACTGTATGTAAATTAACCTAGCCAAGATGGTGGCCAGCAGCCATGGAGCTAGAGCAAACAGGAGGCTTCTGTTTGAAGGAAACTGCCTGCCTGCCAGCTCAAAGCAGCAAAGTTTCAATTATAGAAGCCATGGATCTGAAGCAAAAGGAGGCTTTATTGCCTGCCTAGGCAGGCTGTGGCCTCCACTTAAGGCAACAACGTTTCAATTATAGAAGATAAATAAACCCCAGAAATCTGCTTCCAGCCAGCTTCGCTGGGACCTTGGGTCAATGGGAGTTGTGGCCAGACTGCAAACAGCCATCAGCACCTCACCTAAGCTACCCAGGCATGCCAGTAGGGACCTGAACCCTGAAGGGGCTGTGGGCAGCCTGAAAACGGCCCTCAGACACTCACCCAGGCTGGCCACACCCCCATGGGGTGAGGGTCCCCACTGAGGGGCTTAGCTAGCCTGCAAACAGCCATTAGCCCCTCACCCAGGCTTGCCAGGCACCCTAGGGTTATCAGATTGTGAGAGGGCACAGGCCAGGCTGAGGGACCACCCAAGTGCACAAATTTTTGTGCACCAAGCCCCTAGTAGGATTATAAAAGTACAAATGGAGATTTCCCCTGTATTTTCTGACTGTTTTCCTATTGGATCGCCCACTTTGATGCTGAAGATAGCTGAGGAAATATGAAACAGTTTCTTTAAATGCCTCACTTCACCATTTCTTGAATCCAGTAGATCTTGGCAATCTCCTTCAACATAGATTTTCACATTGTTTTGTAAGGTTCTAATTCCCTCTGTTAAATCCCTTCCTGGTTACTATAATTAGTGTGTTTTCTGTTTTTCTGACCAAACTCCATCTGATAAAATATATGACATAGGAACATGAATCCACGAAACAGACTTTCACAGGTGGGAATCTGGGATTGGTCATTGGAAGGCATATGACTTCATAAGTAAAAAATAGAATATTGGTAGTCCAAAGGGGGAGAAATAGGCTAATAAGCAATAAAGTGTCTATTGATATCAAGTACATGGCACAATCAGAGAAGTAAAATCTTTCTGTGATTGAGCTTAAAAAATACTTTTTTAGTAACTTATAGAATCAGAGCTACAAAATACAGAACCAGAAATAAGATTTGATTTTGTGAGTCACAGATTTTTTAAGGCAAATGGGATTCTTAGTAATGTTTGCCTCTTATGTAAAAGTTGGGGTATTGATTAGAATAAAGTAGAAGTCTAAGGATTGGAATAGGCACTTCAATGGATGTCAATGAATCTGAGAGATTCAAATTACTTCCTCTGATCCTTACTTTCCATCAGAAGTAGTCCATCTTTCCCTGTCTGAAGGCATTAGCCCCACTTTGCCTGATGATTTTAAATTGCCTCAGTGAAGGATCCCTTTGTAAGGCAATGCCAATTCTGTTCAAGACCCATCCCCGCCACTTACTGTTGCTTCCAGATCTGTAATTGGAGGCTGAGCACAGGATGTTGGGGATGATTATAAAGTCTAATCCAGGAGGAGATGGCACACCCACTGAAACAAAAGCAATATTTTCCAAATTTATATTCAGAGACACCAAAAAGGAATATTGGAACATTGCTAAAAATACTTCTAAGTGTTTTACAACAGGAACAAAATAAAATAAAATACAAATATTTCATACACACACACACACACACACACACACACTGGGGGGGCGGTGCACAAAAATTTGTGCACTCAGGGGGGTCTTTCAGCTCGGCCTGTGCCTTCTCGCAGTCTGAGAACCCTTGGGGGATATCCACCTGCTGGGGTGCCTGGAAAGCCTGGGTGAGGGGCTGATGGTTGTTTTCAGGCTGGCCAAGCCCCACAGTGGGGAACCTTACCCCATGGGGGTGTGGCCAGCCTAGGTGAGGGGCTGAGGGCCATTTTCAGGATGCTCACAGCCCCTTCAGAGTTTGAGTCCCTACTGGTGTGCCTGGCCAGCCTGGGTGAGGGGTTGAGGGCCATTTTCAGGCTGCTCACAGCTCCCATTGACCCAACATCCCAATGAGGCTGGCTGGAATCAGGTTTCTGGGGTTTATTTATCTTCTATAATTGAAATTTTGTTGCCTTGAGCGGAGGCCTAGGCAGGCAATGAAGCCTTCTGTTTGCTTCAGCTCCGTGGCTTCTATAATTGAAACTATGTTGCCTTGAGCAGAGGCCCAGCTGGCCTAGGCAGGCAGTTTCCTCCATCGCTGGTGTAATGGAAGCCTCCTGTTTGCTCTAGCTCCATGGCTGCCAGCCACCATCTTGGCTGGGTTAATTTGCATACAGCCGCTCTAATTGGCTGGTGGGTATGGCTTGGCTGGTGGGCGTGGCTTAGGTGTAACGGAGTGATGGTCAATTTGCATATCACTCTTTTATTAGATTAGATTTATATATATTACTGATTGGTGGTCTTACTAGACATTCTGCAGTAAGTGTGCTACTGCAAGCAGAAAGGAGTGACTCCTACAGTGTAACCAGTCTGTTGACTTAAATCTGAACATGTCAATGACCTAAATTAAGTAAGTATGAGGTATCAGGACTTCTTTAGTATAATATAGACTAATGAATCTAAAAGATTATGGAAATAAAAATGTTGAGAGCATCAATCATGGGAAACTTTCACAAATTTGTCCTTACTGTATTCTGAGGAGAGTGTAGAGAATATTTCTTTAACCACAGCTTTGAGCAATGCTGATGAAGGTTAATACCAGTATCTTTGGAAGGCATGGTGGTAATTGTTCTTTGCATGCTGGGGAAGACTGTGCAAAATAGTGCCACTGAAATGCACTCCCTGGGTTTGAAGGGGAAGGAGTCTCAGAAGCCAGGGGAACATTAAACTTCTAGAGACAAGGAAGTACAATTACTATAAAGGGCAGAGGGTGGGACATGGTAGCTTGACTGAGAGTCTTGGTCCTGATAGTTCATCAGGCTACTAAATTTTACTTGATTTTTATGATATATGTTTAATCTGAATGCCTAATAAAAACTCTATGTTTCATGATCAGAGATCTGAATTTAGTCCCTACAATGAAGAGTCATAACTCTCTCAAGTTTCCAATTTGATCTTATTCAGAGATCCAGAACCTTTGAATAGGAAAAGGCAATTTCCCTTGAGGAAGATCCAACAAAATTGCCATGAGTGTGTACTGTTAATATTCCTTTCAGTCTTCCATAAAGTGACTGAGGCCATTTGCCAGGGCAACCATATACTGAAAAATGGGAATGGCCCAAATTTCTAGAAAAGTTTTTGGACTTTGGTCCTGAACTGACACTAATATATAAGGCTTCAAAATGCCACAGAGTTTGGTCTTATTGCAATTAGACAATAAAAAGAATTTTGGCCAATGTCCTTCTGACACATTGTGATTGTTCTTCCAGTTCCTGTATGCACAGTTGGAATGGACGTAGTCAGCTATTGGCAGAGTTCCTGCATTGGCTTTCTGACCTATAGAATGGGAGCATCATAGCAGGATGGGAAAATCTGAAGCTGAGAAAGTACTCTACCAAAAATAGTAAATGAAAATCAAATGATGAAATTGCAGAGATTTTTAGCACCAACAAATACTTGAAAGATGCAGGATAATTTTTTTTTTAAATTACATTCTCTAGAAAATATATGGATCTTGTAGAACATAAGTTGATTGCCATGAAATTAGTCACATGGCAATTTGCTGTTCCAGATTTAGTACATCAGGGTAAATGAACTCAGTCCTAAGTACCCAGTGTACAGCTACAGTATTTAGCAGTACATTTTCATCATCTTACCTCAGGACTATACCAACTCTTTTGATCTCTGTCATAATAGATTCTACAGGTCACCATCACAGGAGATATTACATTTGCCCACTGTATTGATGACATCATGCCAATTGACTTATTAAGACACATGTGTACCAGAGGATGAAGAAAATTCGCATGGAAATTCAGGGACCTTGGCAGATTTTCTAGAAGTCCAATGAGATGTATTGGGTATGTCATGATGTCCCATCCAGAATGAAAAAAATGTTACTGTTCCTTGTACAACCACAAGAATCACACTTCTTGGTGGGACTCCTGATTTTAGAAGCAACACATACCACACTTCAGGAACCTAGAATCCACTTACCAAGTACCACGTAAAGCTGCTGGTTATGAATGGAGTCCTAAAAAAGAGGAAGTGTTGTCATTGGTTTAGACCAACGTGCATGCTGCTTTGCCATTTAGAATTTATGAACCAACACATTCAATCAGTGCTCAATACATCTGTGGAAGGCAGGTTTGCTTTATAACACTTTGGGCAAGATCTGATAAGTGTGTGATAGCATGTATCATTAGGATCTTTTTTTTTAAAGAAGTACTTTTAAAAGTACTTGAAAAAGGCCTCCTCAGTGGATAGACCTTTAAGAAGTACACTATTACTTTTAACTTTGCCTGGAAGGGACAATGGCCAGAGGTTCAGATGAATGCCAGTTCATGAACCAAGAGTCATGAATAACCTGGATAATTACAGGCTTACATGGAATAAGATGGGAGGCCTGATGGTTCAGAAGGCTCGGCAAAGTATATGTGAATGCTCATGAGAGCATTCCAGAGAATGCCCTCAGTAATTTTTGAATACACCCCACTCTGTGGAAATCAGTTTGCTTGTTTTCTTAGTCAGTGCTTGGTCATTGGACTCGTGAACAAAACCAGCAAGAATAAGAATAAGAAACAACACAAGCTTTTTTTCTCCCCAAAGCTCATATGGCAAATACCACTGCCATATGGTTAACCAACCAACAGCACAGACCAAATTGGAGCCCCCAATATAGCATCATTTCCTAGTGGGACTAGTGAGCCACTCAATGACAGAATGGTTACATTGGACCCTGGCCATCCTAGAAGGAGAAAAATTGTTCCCTTTAGAAAAGAACTTAATATGGTTATGAATGATATTTCCTCCTCCACAATGCTCCTGCCAGCATCACCACCTGTGTATTTACTGAATACCACAATCGTTATATTGGTATCCCACATACTATGGCTTTTCACCAAAAAAGCTCATTTTACAGCAAAAGCAGTGACTCATCCATGAGGCTCCTTGGTTTTATCACGTACCACAGCCCCCAGGAGCCACTGTCCTGACGGAATGGTGCAGTGTTCCACTGAAGAAACAGTCCATTACCTGCTGGCAGGACAAAACAGCTCAAGTACACAAATAAAATCTTGCTAGTTTGCGGTGCTATCTGTCAAGATGTAGTATATGTTCTGAGAGCAATTGAGAGCAACAGTAACTAATCCATGATGCTGTTTCTGTGATAGCCTCAGCGTGGGGGTAGCCCTTTCCTGTTACCTCAGTGGAGCATTCTCTAAAACTTTCCCACTCCTGTAACTTTGATCTCTGCTGGATTAGTGAGTTTAGTTCTCACAAAAGTGGTTCTACTCAGCTGGAAGTTGAAAAGTCCATTGAAGCGTTTTGAGCTCCTCATGCCACTAATAGGACAAAGCAGGAGTTCAATGTCTGGATAATTGATTCTGATTGTCGAGAAGAAATGAGGTTGCTTGTTGTATATGCTGGGGCATTCCTTCTGTTACCACTGTTGCTGCTGCGACTATTACTACTAATAAAAATTCAGAAATAACATTTAGGTCCTCAACCAGGTAAAGAACAACAACCAGATCAGAAATGCTGGCTCAGAGACAAGGAACTAGAACCAGACACTGGGAGAAGGAAGTTATAAAACCCATCTATGGCCTTATGACTTCTAGCTTATGTGTATTTTCATCTTTGCTTTGTTTACATACATAGATGATGGCAAATATGACCGAAAAAAGAAGTTAAAATTACAAATGTATTATTCAACATTCATAAAATGAAACAAGTGTCAAAAGAATTATGCCTTCAAATAACGTTGTTTTAATAACTTTGGAAATTATTAAAAGATGAAACCTCACTAAGATTTTTGAGGATAACCTGCATGTGAGGTGTGTGTGTGCGCATGAAATAAATAAACTAGATTATTTTCCTTCTCTTTTTACCCTATTACTTTATGTAATGTGTTTTGTAGCTGGTGGTTACCCTTAGAATTTAGTTATATCAAAGAGAAGAAAAAACAAACAAAAATATGTCAAAGGGTGATTTATACTGCAGGTATGCATTTCCCCCTTACTTTCTTATGTATACACTTTTTATGTATAAATTAAATTTTCCTCTTTCCTTTTGGTTTCCCTTACCCAGGGAAAATAAAGTTATTGATGTATTTTCAAAACTTCCGCTGGAAGTCGTTGTTCATTATTTCTCAAGATTTACAGGAACAAATACAAACATTGGCAACAGGGCAGAAACATTCCTGTCTTCACTTGGGGAGCTGTAATCTGTTTTCAGGCTGCATCCTGCATTCTTTGCCTTAAATGTTTTTCCAGGGTGTTTCAGAGCCCCAGAATCCTTGGTGATCTTGCCAAGAACAAATTGTGAAGTCGTCGCTAAACCCATTACCTACTAAGATGTTGTTGTTCATCTTAATTTGACAAAATACATCTCGCTGGCCAAGAAATTCTTCCTTAGAGAATAAGGGACTTGGTGAGTAATTCTTAGAAGGCTCCACGGTAATTACAGCATCCCTTTGGCCAGAGGGTGAATCCTGGATTGAGCCTTTGAAATATCCTTTTAACAATTATTAATTATTTCAAGAAAAGGACACATATATTTTTTTAACAGTTAAGTTACTGCTTTTTGGTGTTAAAACCCTGTAGAAAATGTAATCTATGAATTTCTGAAAAGTCAGGGGCTAGATAAACCTAGCTCAGTGTTTGGAATAAGGTTTTTTAAGAAAAGTAACTGCACAGATATGGGTGAGAAAAACACTTGTGAAAGGCAGCAGGGGCTGCAAAGAGCAGCTGCAGCTGAAAACCAGAAAGCACGCTGTGTATATGCGTGCTATTCCTTCCTCGGTCTTCCCCAGGTCGGGATGTGCACACAAACAATTCATCTAAGACCAGAAAGAAAGGCATTTATATCCTTGCAATGTTTGCATTTGTGTGCATGAGTGAACAAAAAGGAGGCATGGAAACACATTTGAAACGCTGCTCTGTGACTAATGATTTAGTCCTGTCATCAAAGTCATAAACTCTCTGAACTGCCCTCATTTATGCTGAAACTCTATAGAGGCACCCCAGCAGCTCAGTGGCAATGGCTAGACCACAGCACCTTGAAGAATGGGGATTCTATAGTCTCCAGTGCCTGTGACCCTTGAGGACAAAGCCAGGCCAATTGGAGAATGCTATTTATTTGGGCCCTCTTCTGAGGGGGGAATGAAGCGTGTTTGGGCTTAAGCAGGGACTAGTTGTGAAGAGGGTAGGAGAAGGAGGGAAAGAATGCATGTACTGATGCTCTGGAAAAGAGATGCTGGCTATACATTCCTTACAACCACATTTGTTTCTATAGCTCAGAGGTTCTCAACCTGTGGTTCACGACTCCTTTGGGGGTCGAACGACCCTTTCACAGGGGTCACCTAAATACATCCTGCATATCAGATATTTACATTACGATTCATAACAGTAGCAAAATTACAGTTATGAAGTAGCAATGAAAATAATTTTATGGTTGGGGGTCACCACAACATGAGGAACTGTATTAAAGGGTCACGGCATTAGGAAGGTTGAGAACCACTGACCTAGGATATAGTCTTAGAAGTGAGATCTTTTAAAAATGCTTTATGATTCATGTGAAAGAAGATATCAAAGATAGATTCTTTGTATAGATTCAGGGCACATTGTGTACCACAGAAATGTGTTTGTGTATGTGTGAGTGTGTGTGTGTAAAGCATTCTTGACATGAGCAATCACATAATCAAGATGTAGCGACTGGAAACTGTAGTTCATGAGGCCCATAAACTGAATTTTATATTTGGGGAGTAAGTATATGGGAGTGAGTAACTAATAATGGTATTTTAGAGCATTTTCTGTGAAGAAAAGCAAGAGATTCTTAATTTCAAAACATCTTAGTAAAAAAATCAAAGAATCCTGGCTATTGAAGTTAAATTGCTCTCCTGGCTTTTAACTCTGTTGGTTAAAAAGACAAAGTTTGAATTATCATTGCTACGATTGACCCTTACACATCACCTTGAAATGATGGAGAGTTTTCACTTCCAAATTACTGCACAAATGGCTATGCAATTAAAACCTAACTCAACTAATTATATGAGTAGAAGAAAAATGTACTTTGTCAAATTTTAAAATACAACTAATGTGTTTCATTTTGCTTTCAAAATGTCAGTTTCAGCTCTCTTTAAGGAACACAGTAGTGAGAAAGCCCAGCACTTCAAAACTCCACTAAGAACTATTTCTTAGAAATGGCAAGTTTAAGAGCAGAGTAGTTGACAAGGTTCTGAAAATCCTAAAGGAAAAATTTCCAAATATATCATGAGAGTGAGAAATGAATCAGAGAGAAAGAGAGATGTAGTCATAATTTTAAGTGCAATTCATCTTCATCAGGAGATTTTCCTCAACATCCTAAAAGAAAAAATAATATTTTTCTGATTAAAAAATAACATAATACAGTTCATTCTCCTGGCTCAGTATATAGTAAAGGTGGTATGTGGATAATCCATTCTCATTAAGTGTTTGGCTCAGAGAGGCTATTCCATTCATTACAAATGTTATTTACATCAATAAGGCTAATTTGTATAGAAATATGTAATGCATATAAAACATACATTATAGCCTCAGCAGAGATAATAGTCTCCAGGTTACCTATATTTTCACATAGCCTTTTACATTTAATTTCAATCTAATGAGTATGGTTTTTGCTATCCTTGGGGAAACATTAAACTCTTTTCCCCAATATTGTGCCCTGTTAGCTATATCATTTGTCACTTCTGCTCCCAAAAATATGGTCAGTCGTTGTGTTGCCAGAGAAATGGGTAGGTGGGATTCCTCCAGCACTAGTGGGAGTGGGGTTCTTATATCTTTAGAAAATAAATTTCCTAAGACTGGCACAGGAGAGTGGTTTTCATGGTTGTGAAATTATATTCCTCGGTTCACAAAGTCCCATTGTCTTTAAACCAGTCCTGGAAAATGTGCATTTGGGGCTTTAGCAGAGCCAAAAGCAGGGCCAGTGTCCAGAGTTCCCTTTCCACAGGGGAGTTGAGTCTGAGGTCGTATTAGGCTAGAGTTAGGTCATTAATTCATTATGTGGGTCCCACATGGCCGTGAGCCACATGGGCAAGTGCAGGGAGCACCCCTCAATAGGAGTCCCAGGAGAGCAAGAAGGCCGGAAGTGCAAGAACGCAAGCAGAGAGAATGCCCTTGTTCAGGAGTTTACGTATTAAATCTTCCCACGCTTGCAGGGACCTCACCTATTCCGGGCACTGACTTGTTCGCAGGTGTGACTGGCACAAGCATCGTTCCACGTCACTGTCACACAGAGCTTAGTGGGCATGTGTCTCAACAGCTTTTGTCCAGTCCCTTTCCCCCATCAATTTGTGGGGAATAGACTTGGAGAGTGTTAAACTGTAGTTTTCTGACAAAGCTGTATACATGGCATTTAGTCTTTCCCTTACTCCTTTCCGTTAATAATAGCCAGATTATTCATGGTTTCAAATGATTTCGCATAAACATATGGTGTAAAAGCCAAACCAACTCATCTTAGTTGGGTTCGTCTGGTGATGCTCTCACTGTCCTGGGGTATTAAACCAAAATTTTGGAAAGGTATCTCATTAAAGCTCTTGTGTTTATGTGTGTGATGTGAAGTTTACTAAAACATTTCTCTATCGAACTACAGAGAGGAGTCATGGAGCAGATGACTACAGCTGCTCTGATGTGGAGAATACATGGAGGAGGGGCTTTCTACTGAAATCCTCTGAGTTCCTAGCAATCATATTCTAAGACAAATTATTAAAATATGAACTAAGCAGCTGCTTCTGCACACTACTATTGATTGTCACCATTTTTGGTAGGAAATTCCAAATGAAATTTCAAATTTGTGAGAAAACTACAAGTCATGAAGTTGTACAAACTCAGTATATTTATTGTTCTTTTTCTGACAGTTTTACCTGTATGTTTTTATTTCTACCTTTAGAAAGCATCATGTCAGTTAATGATGAAGTCTATATCCATGTATAGTTTTAATTTAATTAGTCTGAGTTATGACTTGGTATTGTAACACTAAGATACTGTAGAAGTGAACTATGGGTTCTAATTGAGAAAACAGAGTAATGTAATGTAAAGCGGCCGATGTAGCATTGCTAGCTTGTTGATACCATGGGTTAGTTGAACAAATCACAGGTACCATATGTATAGTATAAGGAAGACTTAGAATTACTAGTAAGTTCATACTGTGAAAGAAATACCACACCCTTTGCAAAAACTCTAGCAAGCGTAATGAATGCTTGGGTGGTTAAGATCATGCCTCACTAGCTCCTCAGGTGCCAGTAAATACAATGAAGCGCATTTATGAAAGAGAAAACAGCAATCTGGAATTTCTGGATAAGCTGGACCCGAAGGCTTTCAATGGACATTAAAGGGAAAGTGCGGTAGACATCCCTGACTTACATCGATGATGAAATTGTTGGCGCAAAAACACTGTGTTTGGTGATTCAGGAGATTTCCTTGCTATGGAGGTGGGAGAAGCCTTGTTGTGGTGTGTGCACAGCATGGGCATTTTCGTCATCAAAAATAAATCATTCTTCAACTGCTGGTCTACTGCAGGCCCAGGAATGTAAGAATGGGAATGGGGAGCTTTGCTTCACTCTGTCCTTTCCAGATACAGCTGAACTGAATCTCCCGGAGGGTGCGTATCTTGGAAATATCTGGCAGGTATTTTTTTAAATAAAATCTAGTCCTGGCCAGTCTTGCTCAGTGCTTAGAGCATGGGCCAGTGGGCCAAAGGGTCATGGATTTGATTTCCAGTCAAGGGCATGCACCTCGGTTGCAGGTTTGATCGCCAGCTAGGTCGAGGTGCATGTATGGGAGGCAACCAAAGGATGTGTCTTTCTCATGTTGATGTTTTTCTCTTCCCACTTCTCCCTTCCTTCCACTTTAAAAATTAATGGAAAAAAATATTCTTAGATGAAGATTTAAAAAAAATTTTTAAAAATATATATTGAATTTCATATTCTTTCTCTTTTCTTCTAGGGTATATATTTTGTCGCTTTAAAAAATAGAAACAATGAACTATAAAAAAATAGGTAAGAAACTTTTTTTCTGCTTTTATTCTGTAATTTTTTCTCTCTTAATAGATCTAAGATTTAAACATTCTTTGTCTCTTAATTTTTACTAAGTAGGAACTTTATGTTTTAAGAAGACTTACAACTTTTTGGGCAGAAAGTTGGAGGAATGCACATGAAACATTGAAAAACTATGAATTTTAAGGTTAGGAAGATCAGATTTTGTATTTTAGGTTTGTTGCTTATCAGCTTTATGACCATGGGCAAGTTACTAAACCACTTGCAGATTTGTTTTTTGTTCTGTAAATTAATGATATTTTATAGAATTACAGTGACAAATAATTGCTTTTTATTATAATCATCTCTATTGTTATTATAATAAAATATTCTCTCTCACTAAGGTGAAAATATGACTAAAAATCAAAATAAGAAAAATTTGTGCAAGTAAATATAATAATCCTTAATTGTCATGTTTAATATTACTAACATGCTCTACAACAGTATAAATACAAAAGAGCTCTTAATATTTAGGCGCAATTTAACTCTTTTCTTAATGTTTTTTGCCACCTTGGAAAAAATAGGTAGTTAACTTAGACAGCTACAATAGTGAAGATAGAATCCTTAGAAATATATAAATTAAAGAATTAGTATTAAATAATTGAGTTTACTAATGTACACTTTTTTAATAGTAATTTATCTTCCATTTCTCAAATAGCACCTCCAAGCTAGACAGCTTTTTAACAGATTAAATAAAACTATTATGAAGTAATTTTATACTTAGGCAGTCTGAGAAGGATATTTGTTTCATAAGTGCTTTGAATTTTGAGGGGTTATGCTCTCTAAAATGTTTTACCATAAATATGCTGAATTACTTCTTCTGAGACAGTCATTGAAACTTCCATGAAAACAGTCTTGAATTTTTAAAAACAACAACGATCATTTCAGTTATATAATGTCATTGATATGCAATAAATATATTTTGAAAGTAGAGCTTCCATGTGAAAAATTTTGAATAATACAATAATATAAACCAGGATCGATTAGTATAAAACTAATTTGTTTTTGATTCCAAGCATTTTTCCTCTTTAAATATTTGAGATTTTTCATGTCATGATGTCACTGTGATTAAATAACATCAGTAAGATTACTAAAATATATTTGTCACGATTAGTACCAATTTTTATGATAGTGAAATGAACTATTTTTCATGAAGCATAATGAGTATCGCTCAGTTTCAAATGTGAAAGATATCACATATGAATTTAAACAAACAGGTTTATTGAATCATAACATTTCAGACATGGAAAGAAACTTATAGATCCATTAATTAAGTCACTTCATTCATGAAAAAACTTAGGGAGTAAAAGAATTACTTTCCCAGAGACCAACAACCAATTTCCTTTATTCTAAATCTGAGTGAGAAGTCTTTTGGTTCTTATTATAGTCATGAGCTCCAAAAACGTGCACAGTTATGTCATGTGTGAAACTTAAACCCTCTGTTTATTCATGGGTCTATTCTTAGGATCCATGTATGGTTATTTCTCTATTTGTGGTGATAGCAATTATAAAAATAATGAGAAGACAGTAAAGACTGACAACATAAGGACCAGCTTTACTAATTCATTAAAGTAGGATTTCATAACCACTGAAAAGCTTCAATGACAATCTTCATACATGTGCCCATTAGACCCACGTTTCTCCCCAGATCTTCCTATCTTTACTCCCAAATCAGTTACTCTTGAACATGTGTTCTGCATTGGCACAGACTCAGAGCTTGTTAAAAAGAATAATCGCAAGCTCATTCCAGTCCTAATAACCCTGAGTCTTCATTAAAATGAAGATCTTGCTAAAACAAGGTCTTCAGCCCAGCTGGTGTGGTTCAGTGGTTGAGCATCAACCCATGAACCAGAAGGTCACTGGTTAAATTTCTGGTCAGGGAGCATGCCCAGGTTGCAGGTTCAATCCCCAGTAAGGGGTATGCAGGAGAAAGCTGATCAATGATGTTACTTTCTCATGGATGTTTCTATTTCTCTCCCCTTCTTCCTTCCTCTATCTCTAAAAAAATCGATAAAAACATTTGAAAACAAACACACACACACACACACACAAAACAAGGTATTCAGGTCACTGACATGCACAGAAAAGTTGCTCTAGACACCTCTTTGATGAACCTTGTGTACCCCTCTGATGAAAAGTTGGACTGCCTGGCTGGTGTGGCTTGGTTGAGCATTTACCTACGAACCAGGAAGTCAAGGTTCAATTCTGGTCAGGGCACATGCCAGGTTTTGGGCTTAATTCCCAGCGGGGAACATGCAGGAGGCAGCCAATCAGTGATTCTCCCTCATCATTGATGTTTCTATCTCTGTCTCCCTCTCGCTTCCTCTCTGAAATCAATAAAAACATATTTAGAATAATTTTAAAAAGTGGACGGGTTATTAGGGGAATTTCTCAGTACAGCTTTAAGGTTGCAAATTTCTGTATGCTTTTGTTTTGGGGAAGGTACAAACCAACATAATCCACTCTTTCTGAAGCACTTCTAAAATGTTTGCAATTGCCCCAAAGTGAGAAACGTTATAATTGATGGCAGCTGTATTGATTTCCTGGCTATGTGGTGTACTCTACACTTAGAAAGGAGACGGTATACTTAATGGAAGAGCTTTCTCTTTGTAGCTGTTAAAACTTTTAGCAAATGCTGCCAGCTAAATTATAAGGGTAAATGAAAGGGTGCCCTTTATAAGAAGTCACACAAGGCCTCTGCAGCTGATTATCGTGTGGGTGTAATTTGGAGAAAGGTTTTTGCAGGCATGAAATTACACTATTGCTATTGGAATATAGCCAAGAGCCTCGCCATTCTCGGTAGGTGTATCACCACCTGCTAGTCACTTATCCAGACCCGAGTCAGGAATAGGTGAAGTCTAATGAATCATTACATCTTCATAGAAAACACTTAATCTAGCTATTATTTTCCAAATGAGGTTTGAGCCAGACCTTTGCCAGTGGGCTGACCGGAAGTCCTAGAGCTAAAGGCTCTCTGCCAAATGAACAAAGCGCTTTTAACACCGTTTTGTACTTAATCGGTCCTGATATGGTGTCTGCACCTTTGTGATTCTGGGTGTCCTCAGACATGAGTGTGGTCCATAAGAATCCCTGACTCTTTTCCTTGGGTGCTGATTTAATTGGGCAGCCAAGTGTTTCCAGTACTAAGCCAGTCTATGCATCACTAATTTTAAGTTCCTTTAGACTCAGAATGAGTTGGGAAATGCATCTTTGTAGAGCTGCTCTTATCTATACTAATAAAAGGATAATATGCTAATTAAACCAGATGTTCTTCTGGACATCCTTCAGGACGAAGCCGGGTTGGAGGGAAGCCCAGGTCCCGGTGCCTGTGGGTGGCCAGAGGGAAGCTAGCCCAGGTCCTGGGTGCCAGAGGGAAGCCGGTGCCAGCAGCAGGGGGAAGGAAGGCCTACTTTTGCACAAATTTCATGCATCAGGCCTCTAGTTATGTAATAAGTTTTTTGTCACTAAGTTCTAATGGGGCTTGGGCAGAGTTAGGAAGGTTGCAGTTTTCTCTTCCTTAAGGCTTACTTTCCCACTAAATAAGTCTTCTCATTTCCTGTCTGAATTGGATAAGGATTTTAAAAATAGTATATGTTTGTGTATGTGTGTGTGTGTGCACATGTGCATACAATTCTTGTTATATATAATCTGATTTCATCCTTACTATAACCATGACTTAGTGCTATTATTTGTTTCACAGGTAAGAAAATGAGGCACAGAAATGTGAAGTTCCTTGATCAAGGCCATAAAGTTCGAAAGGAGGAGCTAAAACCTGATTCGAACCCAGAAAATAGATATGCTAATTCATTTTGTAATAGCAGATTAGTCCATGTTGACCCTGACTTTAGTGGAGGGGTCGGGGAGAGGGGTAGTGGAACGCTGAGAGTAGGGGCCTCTCGGTCCTGGATGGAGAGTACCCTATCCCTGGTTTACACAGCGACCTGAAGCTGTTCGGGTAGTGACACAGAGAGAGACAGACAGTTCCTGTCCTCTCTCACTGGGGACAGAAAAGCAGGGAGAAGAAGCAGGTAGGCAAAATAAGGAGAAGCCATGAATCCTAATTTCAAAAAGTAGATGCCAACTCCCAGGCAGGCTCTGTGGCCACACTGAGGGCCTTAAGCAGACACAGGCCAAGAGCATCACCAACACCCGCCCTCTGGGAGCAGGAAAGTACCAGGCTGACCTGGGCAGTGGGCCAGACTGCCAGAAATTCCGTGGAAGGATGTAGGGCCATGGAAGCAGATCTGAGAAATTCTATTTCAGTTGTCAATTTTGAGATGGAAGAGGTGCTTGTGGGCAGAATAGGGCGTGGTGGGGTCAGCTGTAATTTCCTGGGGGCTGGAGACAACATAACTCAGCCAGTCCCACTTGGTACCAAATATTCCCAACTGTATTCTCCGGTTACATAAACTTGAATATTGAGAAGACAGAATTTCTTAAGTTCAGCAATGTACAAAGAGTTTTTAATTAAAAGTGATTTTGTATACTTTTAGAGATGATACACTGCCATAAGAAAATGTAACTGTTTTAATTAATACTGCTAAATTCTAGTGACAACTCCACCAGCATTAAGACTACTTAATATTAAAGAAAAATGTTATTGCCTGCCACTTCTTTCTCTCTTTAGATCATTAGCATAGGATAAAAATTTTTAAATGGGATTTCACACCCATACCAAGCAGCTGTGTCTTCTTTACAAAAGACAATGCACTCATACATATGCATTATGCACTTAATTAAAACTATTGGATTTTCATTTTAGAAAGTTCTGATGATGTTTTGCATTTTTATAATAATTTGGCTCTCTGGACTGCTACCAGTTTGCACATTTTAAATGAGAAAGGAAAGGTTGAATGGGATCAGCATCCCAAAGTTCGTATAACTGGAGGAGTATGGCCTGAAATTAGCTGTACCACTCACTTAATATTCCACTATTAGTTTTTCATTCCTTTTACTTAATAGATATTTTTTCTCTGAATATTTTTATTACGAGAGCAATAGTCTTTATTATAGAGACTAGAGGCCTGGTGCTTGGGATTTGTGCACTGGTGGGGGGCATGGCCTGCAGGGGTCGGCCTGCTGTGGGAGCACTGCTCAGCCCAGTCAGCCAAGCGGTTCTCCCATTGTGGGAGCAGACTGACCATCTGGGGGCAGCTCCTGCATTGGGCATCTGCCTCCGGGTGGTCAGTGCACATCATAGTAACTGATCTACCTGTTGTTCTGGTCGTTCCGCCATTTGGTTGCTGGGCTTTTATTATATTGGATTTAAAAAAAAAAAAACAAAATAAAAATTATTCATAATCCTATTCTTCCAAGATAAATATTATTAACTTTGTTATTTATTTTATTATATAATTTTATTTATTCAATTTATATATTTAAAAAATCTTACCATATTAATAAATATATGTTTTAGTTCTCACTTAATTTTTGAATGGTGAATCTTTATCCATGTTATGAACTCAACTTCAACATGATTTTTCATGACTACATCATCATCATCATCATAGCTGTAGGATCATTTGAACCTCACCCTTTTATAATGTACACAATTTAAACGATAGAGGAACTAGAGGTATGCTAGAACTTTACTGAGAAGAGGAAGGAGCGTATAAGATACATTCTTAGAGATTAAACCATGAAGTTGATGAAGTGTAGAAATAATTGAAAAAAAAAGCACATTATAGGCAGCCAGACAAATGTAAAAGTCAGCTTCTAAAGAGAGAAACTGCGTTTGTCTTTTGAAAAGAGGAATTCAAATAGGAGATTGATGATTTTCATTATAAGTTCCTCTAAATTAGTTGATTTTTAACCACAGGCACGTATCCCCTAACCTTTAAGGGACCCCATGAGACTTGCAACTAGTGGAGAAATGTTCTTTGTTTCACTGTCCTAAGTACGTTTTTACTGCGGTCAATAAATTCTGTTTTGCTTTTTTACACTTTGTCTCTTGATTGAAATCTTTTCCTCAAGAATCCAAGAACTGAGGTCTTATCGTCTCCCTGTAACACATCCAGTCCTGCATCACAAATTGATTTTGCTTTAAAGAGAGGGCATATTTACTTTCTGTTTTGGTTTAGTTTTTTCAATAGCAATTTCTCTTGCCTCTCTTTCTTTCTTTTCTTCCCCCAGGTAAATAATATATCTCCCATATCTATCTTTGTGCGTTGTTTTTTTTCCTGCTTTTATCACTCTTCTAGTAGTTTCTCTTCTTTTTTTCTTCCTCTTCATCTACTCTAATGTCCTCCCTGCCCCCAACTCCTTCCCACCTTGCCTCACCTTACCATAACCACCAGCCTTAGTCTTAAAGTACAAGCAATCAAATCTGGCTTTAGGAGATTCATACACTGGGAACAAAACTGGACATTCTATTCCTGTCAGGACTCTAGATGAGTTTTGACTCCCTGTGGTAGGCAAAATAATGGCCCCCAAAGATTCCATGTCCTACTGTGGAGGACCCGTGAGAGTGTTGGACTACGTGGCTGAGCTTGAAATGAGGTTGCTTGGGGTTATCTAGGTGGGCCCAATGTAATCACAGAGCCCTTAAAGATGGGGAGGGGTGGGGGAAGGGCAAGTAGGGAGAACCAGAGAGATGGCCGTGAGAAGGATTCAGCCCAACATCGCTGATTTTGAACATAAAGAAAGAGGGTGATGAGCCAAAATAGGTGGATCTCTGGAAGCTGAAAAAGGTAAAAGAGTGGATTCTCCCCTTGAGCCGCCAGAAAGGAGCCTGGTCCCGCAGACACCATGGTTCTAGCCTGTGCTGAGTCATGACTTGTGCTGGACTTCGGGTCTCCAGAACCAAAAATAAATGTGGTTGTTACTGTTGTGGTTAAGCCACTACATTTGTGGTAATTTGATGCAGCAGAAATATAAATTAATACATGCCCCCTCACTTTACAGAGTCTGGAGAAAGAACATAGTGAGATTTGCTCCTTGTCAGTGATGCACAGGCCCAGGGGATCAGAAGTGATTTTAAGGGTTTGCTGAGCATAATTGTTCCTAATTTAGGGCCATAGTACCTACTAAGAGGGAACAGATATTGAAAAGAGGGCCCAAAGGGTGTACCTAGACATGTAGGTACTAAAGAAACCTAAAGAAAGAAAAAACTACATGTTTCTGGAGATATATATATATATATATATATATATATATATATATATATATATATTATGTGTGTGTGTGTGTGTGTGTGTGTGTGTAGAGGAGAAAAAATAATTTTCCCTGTACCTTCCTGAAGTTTTCACTTAGGTTCCTTTAACAAAAGACAAGTTAGCAAGAAGAAAAAAAACAGGTTTCTTAGCATGCACACCTCATATATACATGGGCGATACACAGGAGAAAATGATTAACCCCCTGAGGTGGCTTAGAATTCAGGATTAAATACCATTATATATATATATATATATATATATATATATATATATATATATATATATACACACATATATATATATGTTTTAGAAAATTGAATTTATTTAAAGAAAAGGGGATGGGCGATGGGGATAGCCAAAGGGAAGGATACACAGAGAAAAGGGGGCCTTGGATACAGGTTCAGGGAATTAGCCTGGGACAAGCTGCCACTACCCATTGCTATCCTGGTTGCAAGTCTCATGAGGTCCCTTAGAGGTTAGGGAATACCTGCCTGTGACAGAATGGTGCAGGCACGCTCCAAGAAAGGAAGAACATGCCTGTTGTTCTTACTACTGCATTTCTCTTGCTGATTTTAAGATTCTCTCTTTGTCTTTAACCCTTGGCATTTTAGTTATGATGTGTGGGCCTCTTAACTTCTCTGTAGGTCCATTTTGGAATTGAGAAGAATTGCTTTGCGAAATATATTTTTTAACCATTGGTAAAGGATGTGTTACATAATCACTCTAGATCCCTTTTCATATTATGTTCTATATGTACTATGGTTGAATATCTATGAGATTTTGATAATGTTCCAGCTGCTTGAGGTGATTTATTTTTCCATGCATATATTTCAAGGGGTCCATATAGCCTCTAACTCAGGTATTTTGTTTTAATGAGCCAAGATGGATGCTAGTGTTCCAGGACAACAACCAAAGCCACACTTGAGAAGCCTGAATCAGCTCAAACTATGAATAACACAGCTTCTGAACCAGCTGGATATTTTAGCTTTTCCTAAAATTTGGATAAGAATACAGAGGAAGTAAATGTGTTTTACTCTTCTTAATGTCTTTTGCATGCTTGATGAGCCTGAATTTGGAGTAGGTCTCAGGAGGAATGGTGGAGAAGAGATGAGAGGAAGTGAAAAGTACTACCTCAGCTGTAGAAAAAAAACTTTATATCATGGAAAGTGAATACAATATGCCAGGGAATTCAGGATGTATTTGCAATGATACAACCATACCACACTTAAATGCATGCAAGCAGGAACTCTAAAATTCAAGGGAACATAAACCCCAAATTGTCACTTATGAAAGCTTGCTGCAAAACCAAATTCATTTGAATCTATCTTCTGTTTTTCAGAAGGCTATAGACAAATTTTTGTAGAAGCAAAGTTTTTAAGTATAAGTGGTTAGGGAGATATAAATTAACCTCACTATAATTTCAATTTGTTTATGTCATTTTGTAGAATTTCTTGTTTTGCAACTCTGAAATTCATAAAAGTTTTCAGTTCGCTGAATTTGGACAGCAAATTTTGGGCAGACTAAAGGAACAAGCAATGTTGAAGTGCAATTCTCTGATTGATTTTTCAAATCCTTTATAATCTTATTAGTGCACTTAGTCAACAAATATTAGTTGAATACATCATGTTAAGCATTATGCTATCAGCTGGAAATATAGTAATGAGTAAAAGAGACAAATGATCCCTGATCTCTTGAGCATAATAAATGCAGTATATCTATCAGACAGAGAGAAGTATTATAGAAAAACTAGAGGCCCAGCACACAATATTCGTGCATTTGGGGAGGGCCCTCAGCCCAGCCTGTATCCTCTCGCAGTCCAGGAGCCCTCAGGGGATGTCCAACTGATGGCTTAGTCCCATGGGGAGCCAGATATTCTTAGTGGTGCTGTGGAGGCGGAAGAGGCTCCCACCACTGCCGCTGTGCTCACCAGCCATGAGCCCAGCTTCTGGATGAGCAGTGCTCCCCCTAAGGAAGCACACTGACCACCAGAGGGCAGCTTCTGTGTTGAGCACCTGCCCCTGGTGGTCAGTGAACATCGTAGTGGCTGGTCATTCTGCTGTTTGGTTGGTTTGCAGATTAGCCTTTCATTATATAAGATAGGGACAAGGGGTATTATATGGGAGAGCAGGTAGTAGACATTCTTGATATGATGGCCACAAAAGGCTTTACTCAGAAGCTGTCACTTGAATAAAGACCTGAAGAAACTGCAGGAGGATGACATAGAAGTAACTGAGGGAAGTATTTTTGAGAAAGGGAGCAATCATCAACATATCTAGGGTGAGAGTGTGCCAGCCAGTAGGCTGAGAGGGCTTGGAAGATGCAGGGAGAGGAGGTCAGAGAGGAATTGTGGGTGGCAAAATCTTACTGTTGTAGGTAGGTCCTTGTGGGTCATTGTGAGGACTTTGGCTTTTACTCTGAGTGAGATGAGAAGGTAGGAGCATTTACTAAGCTACACAATTGACCACATAAAGGTTGAAGATGTGAACTAATACAGCAGCCTCTTGCCACATGTGATGATTTAAATAGAAATTAATAAAAATAAAATATTAAAGTGTAGTTCTTTGTTACCCACACTTTAAGTGCTGAATATTGTTTACTAATTATCATGTTGGGCAGCACAGAGATAAAACACATCCATTATTACAGAAAGTTCTTGGGTAATGCTATTCTAGGTCAATCATACCATTTAGTCATTAATTATTTAAAAAGTATGCCCCTAAATAATCTGACAGATATTTTTCTATGTTTAGAGATAAAAATATGTATAAGAAAGAAATGGGATTTTCTTTATAGATCTTCCAGTCACTTAAGAGTAGCAAGACATAAATATAGTCACAGAATTATTACCAAAACATGTTCAGGGTAAAAGTTTCAAAGGAAAGAGTAATCTATTATCCTGGGAGAGAGGATCTCTCTGCAAAAGGAGTTTGGAAAATGGATTTAAGCCACACAAATAGATCAGGGTGTTTCAGGTGAATAAATTAAGTATAGATAGTGGTACTTAATTACTACCATGGTAAATCTTGTATCTATGATACTTCATTTAATATTTGCAGTAATTTTGTGAAAGCAACATTGACAGCCCATGCTGCAAATAAAACAGAAATCCAAAGTTAAATAAATTGCCAAGATCCCACAGCAACTTGATATATGAAAAATCAAGTTAGAGTCATGATAGGCCAAAAAGACAAGTTATCCCTATGATACATGTTATTTGGGAAGATGGTCATAGAACCCCAATTTGAACTCAGGCTGTTTGGCTCTAAAGAGTATGTCTTATTTACTACTCTGTATTAATTTTCAAAGAGAGGTGTTATACAGTGCTAAAGAGAAAAAAATGAACCAGGAAATAATTAATGTGAACTTGCATGCACTCAACAAATTATATAAAGCAACTGACAGAATTGCAAGTGATATGTCTAAACCAATAATTAAGTTTGAAGAAATCAACAAACACTTCTCAGAAAGTGATAGAAAAAAATAGACAAAAATGTAAGTGAACATACTGGAAATCTGTCTAATTAAAATTCTGAGTTGTTAGAAAGCTATTTAATTTAACTTATTCATAGTAGCTAAGCTACTACTTGCAAAATCGTGAGACAAAGCTAAACTAATACTTTGAGGGAACTTTGTAGTTATAAATATGTTTTTCAATAAACAAAAACAAGCAATAATTCTACGAGCAAGAAAACTAAGAATGCAATATATGAAGCTAAGGAAAATTCAACAGTGCATAGACATATGAAAGAAGGAAATAAAATAAACAGCAATAATAACATTTATGAAATACAGAAAAGCAACCATAATTCTAGAAGTAAAACAAACAAAACCAAAAACTAATCTTTGAAAAGATTTATTTTCATAAATATTGGGGACATTGAGGAAAAGTCAAACTGGATTTCCATTTACACCTCATCTTCACAGAGGCCCCGTGTTTCCTGGCTCTACTTTACTAGAATTTCCTCACATCTTTCCTTCTGCACCTGTGTCTAACTCTGAGAAATTCCCAGTAATTTTATACTTCTCAAACATGTACACAGAAAAGAGAGATGGCAGAGTCTGTAGTATTTATTTAGCCCATAACACTTACATCTGCTTTGCTTCTCTTCCTCCCTCCTTTCTTCTTTCTTTTTTATTAAAAAGAGATGTCTGGATTTGTGTTTTAATTTCCTGTTATTTACGGTGGGAAACTTTCTTGTTACCATGGGACACATATTTCTTATGTCCTTAGCTCTATAGGAATAATATACAGAGCAATGAGTAAAATACATTTTTATGTGATCATTATTTTAAACAGAGTCAGATTTTAAATCATGATTTTGACAAGGGGAAAAACAATGTTCAACTTTACTGCCCACATTAAAGGGCATGCACTTTAGTTGACTAGTTCTGTGA